>PVKB01003798.1:0-176269 GCA_004027205.1 Ctenodactylus gundi
GAAGGTGACCTACAAAGATAAGCCCATCAGGATAACTGTAGGCTTCTCAATCCAGACTCTAAAAGCCAGGAGATCATGGAGCAATGTCATCCAAGCACTAAAAGAACATAAATGCCAACCAAGACTGCTATATCCAGCAAAATCATCTTTTAATATAAAGGGAGAACTTAAAACTTTCCATGACAGAGACAGCTTAAAGGAATGTGCAGCCACTGAGCCAGTATTGCAGAGAATACTTAAAGGAAACTTAGAAAGTGAATGCGAGGCCAGTGACACCAATGACCCCAGAGGAAAAGCAACAACAGCTAGAGGAGAATGAGCTGAGAAAAAAGTATGTTAGTAATCAGTGAAATATGAGTAAATAAGTTATGAAATTTGAAAAATTCTGAAATAACTAAATTTGCCTTCATATCTGTCACTTTATGTGGTATAGATTTAAGTTCATTTAATGTAGCAATGTGATATAGTTTTAACTTTGTTTTATTGTAGCAATTCACTTATTAGGTCACTGCTGAAAATTTATCCTAAGAAAACTGACTGATGTAAGGATAACCCTGTGAATGTACAAATATGTACCTTCCAGTATTCAGCTAAGGCATTTGAAATTTAACTTTTTTATCTTCTTCTTTCCCAAATTTACTAGTCTTTTGAACTACATGCTTGTAGTTATTTTCTAATGTGAACTGGTGGGCAAGGCCAGGTTTAAGAATAGCAACAAATACATAGCAAAATACAGGAAAAAAAAAACTTCTGGTAAATATCCCAATAAAGGGATTGGTTGGATTCAGAGAAGAGGTATCAAGATTTAACTACTGCGAACCCATTCAAGGACTAGGAAGCTGAGTTAGAGTGGTGACTTAAGTGAAATGATTTAGGTGCGGAAGATTAATATGTTAAGTACTGTATAGTTTCTCTGACTTGGGAAACCCAGAACACAGACATTCTACAGAACCACATGAAGTGATAGCCAGAGTTGGGGGAAGGGATTGGGAGGGGGTGGGAGTTTCAAAAATGGGAAGGGACTGTAAAGTTGATATGATACATATGTGCACAAAATACGCAAATTCATTGTAAATACTGTGTATTACATATGCATATTAATAAAAATAGTGGGGAAAATAAAGGTATTTCCTGTATCAGAATATTAATTCTCAGAACAGTTTAAGCAGGTGGAGAACAAAGAATTGTGGTTTTTTTTTTGCAGGACACCAAGAATATGGCTCCAGCAGAAAAAAAGAATCCATTACATTAACAGAAAATTCTTTAATATGCTGCATGTGAAAACTAGAAGACAGTTTTGTCTGTTGTGGTACAAGGAAGCAGTTTTTAGTCACTGATGTCTTAAGTCATCAAAAGTAGGCTGTGGATATTCAAAGTTGCTCGTGAAGATGAGCAAACCAGAGAAAGGACTTCATAACAAGGATCTAAATAAGAAGGGCATCACTGTTATATAAAGATCAATGATTATGACACATGGGGCATGTACATCTTGTATAATACTCTCTTCAAGTAGTCTTCCAAGATCTGTCCTAGAAAATGGCTGCAATTTTACCCGATCCCAAACTCTATAAAGAATACACTTAGGAGCTTTCTATTCATTTGTGAGCTGACAGAAGGCTATCATTATTTAACATCCTTCGAACACTAGTACATAGTCTGAGTAACATTCCATTAAAGAAAATTTTTTTCAAAAAAAACCCAAATAACCCCCAAAACCCCAAAATACATACTTCTTAAGGTGCATGACCACAGTAGGCAATAAAGTTAATTTTTTCAGTGCTGGCTTTTTTTGATTGTTCAGCTGCCTGTCTTCCTATTCAGAAAAAAAGACAAAAAAAATAAAAAAAGGTTTAACAAATACAGCAGTACTAATTATTAACAATGATTTATAACCACTCTAATTCTGAACCATAAAATAAAGGAGCAGCTTCTCAAAGTATAACTTCTCAACAGGTACAGTAGCACACACTTCTAATTCTACCATTCTGGGTAACCAAGGCTTGAGGATCTTAAGTTCAAGCCCACCCTGGGCAACTACGAGATCCTATTTCAAAACAAAAAACTGTGGACACAGACAGTGTGGAGGCCCTGAGTTTAATCCCTCATACCCTCCCTCCATTCAAAAAAAGAAGAAACTATAATTTTTCCTACAAGAAAGGGTACAATTTTTTTTTGCACACCACAAAACTCTGTATCTATTGTTGGTCAAACCCTCCAAACTATTAGAACACTGACCTTTAACAATTATAAATCAATAAGCACAATT
This sequence comes from Ctenodactylus gundi, assembly GCA_004027205.1. NCBI lineage: Eukaryota > Metazoa > Chordata > Mammalia > Rodentia > Ctenodactylidae > Ctenodactylus > Ctenodactylus gundi. Next base: position 2,267 of record PVKB01003798.1, read on the forward strand.
TAACTTAAAATATGGGCATAATTGTCAAATTTTCAAGGAGTTCATTTAAGAGACAAATTACAACCAAGAAACCCTGGCTTATCTTCAAGAATAATCTTCCAGATGCAAGACTTGCGTGTTATATTATCAAATAAAAGTTTCAGTATTTACTTGGGTTATTTCTATCTTTCAGTTATGAAAAGTGTCAAATTCTACAAATACAGAATACATTTGTCATGTATATTTAAACACACAGGGCAATCTTGTTTTAACTAAATTTCAACTTACATTTCCTTCTAACTTATTTTGACACAAATCCCAAACACAGATCATTTCCATTAATACTTTAGCAAGTATCTCTAAAAAACCAGAACTTATTTTTAAAACTAAGACCCAAACAGTTTTTATGATTTGGGCAGATTTTAAAGACACAACGAGTTGTATGCAGGCTCTTGATCAGGGCAAGAGAAGGCAAAAAAATTTTTTTACCTCCACTATCCCATCCTTTCCTACCCTGAGTCTCCTTTCCTCCTTCCTACAAAAGAAAAGCCCTTTTCTACTTAACAATGAGATGCTTGCAGGCATCAGTTTAGACTTCTCCCTATTTTAATACTGCTTTCAAATAGTCATATCTTAAGTCAATCAGCATTTTGTCCTTTAAAAAAAAACATCTGGGAAAAAGTCTGAGGGCAGTAATAGTTATGTGACAGCCATACATGTAGATTCTTCTACCCAGTGAATTTGGGCAAGTGGGAAAGCACAGAAGCAGCACTAGGCTGAGGGGCAAATCCTGCTTCCCAAAGACAGAAAATTAAGAACAATCAGGTCTACCCTGAGTCAACTGAGGAACCAGGGACTCCACATATCACAACTTTTCCTGCACACAGCCCTCCACACAATGAAGAGTCTTCCCATGACTCTCCTACAGCCTCCACAGTGTGGGGATACAAGGGGTGTGGGTGTGGAGGTCCCAGAAAGTACTCTAACCAGGGCCAAGTCACCACACAAGGAAAGGATAGGACAGCAGGATCCCACGTGCCACCCTAGCCCATCTGACATGTGCTAGAGGGGACTGAGGACAGAATAGTGTCAATGATGAACTTGGGTGGCAGGCATGGCCAGTTCTTGGTGATTCCAAATAACCCCACCCCTAACTTGGGACACCCAGCTCCCATGTTCACCAGTTCACTATACATGCAAGTCATAGTAAATTGTGTATGTTTCTGTGTATTTGTGTGTGTGTGTGTGAGCCAGACAGACAGAGAGGATGTTTTCAGCAATACAAGTATGCTGGTGCCATAAGGAAACCTCACAGACCACAGGCTATGGAGCACCACTTATTCCCCAAGGATGCCATTTTGTAAGACTTTTTACAATATTAGAAAAAGGGTCAAACTTGGTAGTGAAGTAGTTCCAATTCTAGAACAAGTCATTCCCTCATAAAACTAGCAAAGTCATTCACCTAAAAAGGTTCATTTTGCTTGAGGTTTCATTCTTTATTTTTTTTGTCTAAATGTGCACCCCTCCCCAAATTATTTACACATTCAAAATTTAGAATAGTAAATGTTATTACCACAAAAAGCAAACTAAAATAATGTAGTCTGAATAAGGGTTAAACATTAAAAAGCTATCCATCTCATTCGGGGGGTGGGGGGGGGTGAAGAGGCAACTGTGCAGTGACCCATCTCACCTCAGCAGCTTCATTCATCTTGACAATCATGGCGCTGACAACGTCATCAGCGTCGCTAATAAAGGTGCCACCATCCCGATTACGTCTGCGTTTGCCACTCAGACTTTTTTTTCGCTGCAACATCATCTCAAAATCTGACAGAAAGTCCATACTAAACAGTAACACAAAGTCAAGTGACATACATGTTCTTTTAATTACATTTACCTAATTAACACAATTAATTTGCCTGTTTCTAACTCAATGAAGTGCTGCTTGTTTTTAAGTGTGATACTTCTAAGTTGCTATTAAAACGAATAATGCTAGATTTTATGTCCAACTCCTGCCCTACTCCTGCTGTTATATATCACAACTCTCATACGCTACCTTCACACACTCCTCTCAGCTTTGAGGAGCATTTCAATTTCTCGCTCCGCTCTTGTGGCACTGCCTTTTTAGAAATAAGGTATGTGCTTAGCATTTGAAGGCTTTTGTCATACGCACACATATATATATATAAAAAAAACCTGTTGCTTTTAGTGACAAGAAACACAACTCCAAACAATGGAACAGAGCCGGAGACGTTAATCTTTAGGTTTATTTCGAGTCACAGACCTTATAGCATCATACTTAAAAGAAGTTAACTCACTATTACAGTTTGGATCTGGAGTTTTCCCCAAAAGCTTCCTGTATTTGAATGTAGTAGGGTAACTCGAATCAAGGGCTATTTGGACAGAGGGCTTGGCTGGAAGGGTTTGACCAGAGCTGAGCTTTCAGGTGTGTGTTGTACACCAGCTAGTGAGGGAGGGGAACAGCCCCCAGGGTGTGGGCAACCTACTGGCAACTTCAACTGAATAAAGGAAGAAGCAGCACTGCCCCAACTTCTCCTTGGGAAGGCTGTGGCCCCGCCTGAGTCTCTGGACACTCCTACTTCTTTTGGCTTTCTGTTTAGGAGAGGTAACCAGCTCTCCAGCCTCTGTCGCATGCTTGCACTGCTGCCTATGCCTATGAATGGACTGTGTGAGAGCTTCTGAAACGCTGAGCGGCATAAATCTTTTCTCCCTAAAATTCTGGTTATTGGGTATTTTAGAGACTCACTGCCACCATTCATATAAACTTAAATTTCCAAGTACCTCCAAATGCATTCAGCTTAATTCTTGAAGGTCACTAATAACTAAGACTTAAAAAATATTTTTATTTTTGCTTCAGGCTGGGTTTGAATTCAGGGCAATCCTCAGCCTTCCAAGTGCTGGGATTATAGGTATGTACCACAACACCTGGCAAGAAAACTAATTTTTTAAAAAAGGCTTTACCTTTATAACTAAAATAATTTTATGCTTATATGGCACCAATCAAAGTAACACACTTTTCTGGACAGATGCCAACTGTCTTAACAAAAATAAAATACAATCGCATAATATTCTTTGTTAAGACGTATTTCCCTACTCCCCAAAATAGCATTTTCTAAAACAAATTTTAATTAATTTTTTTAGAAGAGTTTACTTGGTGAACCATAAATTTAAGAGTCTGGTGCCATATAAACATAACGCAGCAAAGTAAGGCACCTTTGCACAGGCAAATAACAGAAAAATAACAGCAAATAATTCACTGATATAGTGTACACAGGAAAGGCAGAGGGAGAAAATGGAACAAATTTTCTCCTATATTTGGGAACAAAAATTTTTTAATAAGTTTCTACCTTCCACCTTTAGTTTTCTTTAAACTCCTTTAAAAAATCCATAGCTTACTGTTTTCCTCTCTTTATGTTATCATCAGAATCTGAATCTTCTGCTTCTTTTACTTGTGTTTCACTTTTTTCTTCTTCCAAATCCTCTTGATTAAAACCCTAAAGGCAGAGAGAGTTAGTTATTATAACCTCTTTATGGATTTTCTTCAGCAAAACTACTTTTTTTTTTTTGTATTTTAAAAGCAACACAAACCACAAACCAGGTGTGGTGGTGAATGCCCATTATCATAGCAATCTGGAAGGCTGAAGAAGGAGGATGCAAGTACAAGCCCAGCCCGGGCAAAAAACAACTTAGAGACCCGACCTCAAAATAAAATACATAAGGGTTAGAGATATAGCTCAGTGTATAATCCTAGGATCAATTCCCAGCACAGCAAAAAAGAAAAAAAAAAAGCAATTCATCTACAAAGAACAAATATTAAATATTAATAGATATCAAACAGGAAGACAGGAAGTAGCCAAAGCTCCTTCCCTAGCCACCAGCTGTTACTAGTTTTCTTATGTTTCCTTCCACAAATAGTCTAATTACTCATGCACTTCCACAAATACAGTTTCTCCTTCATTATACAAATAGCAGCATATCATTTACAGTGGGTAGGAGATACCGCTTTGTATTTTCCAAATTTAACAGAAGAATGTGACCACCAATCCTTATCAGCACCAAGTACCCTCCTTTTTAAGGACTGCAATATTTCACCATAAGGCTGTGGCAATAATTTAACACATTCACTGACTGACATTTTGTGTACCTGAAGTTTTGAGAGGTATTTGCGAGACTGTCTTCCTTAACTGGTTATGCCAACCTTCCCTCCGTGTGACTGTACCTGTTCCTGACATTAACATCACTACAGTAGGTTACCAAACACTGATAGCCACTAATCTCTGAACCAAAGGCATCTCAATGTAGCTTTATTTTCATGCTATTATGACTACGTCTGGACTTTTTTTCATGTTTAAAAAGTATCTTGTAATTGTCTATTAACTCTATTTTCTGTTTCTATGTAAACAAATGGCCATTATTCTCTTTATAGCTTCTAATAGAAGTTCTCAATGAGGTCTTTTCAATTATTCACCTTAGTATATATGTTTTCTCTCTGTAACAAGTTGATGTTACCTCTCCAAAATAGATAAATACATCTTATTATTGTTAGATAGTGCTTAATAGTGTGAGTGCCAGGAGGGCAGTCTCAAATATTTGTTAGATGAATTCTTACTATTTTTTCCCATAGTTATTGTTTTACATTTTGAATTAAATTCTAAATTCATCTACTTCTAACAGGCTTAGAAGACATAAGTATCACTATGTCTTAGTTATTTTTTTCATGGCCGTGACTCAATACCGGACATGCACAACTTTATTTTTTATTTTATTTTATATATATTTTTTGAGACAGGGTCTCACTCTGCAGCCCAGGCTGGTCTTGAACTCACTATGGAGCCTCAGTTGGCCTTGGACTCCTGGCAATTCTCCTGTGTCAGTCTCCTAAGCACTAGGATTACAGGCATGTGCCACCATGCCCGGCTTATGTGGTGCTGGGTAATCCAACCTGGGTACGTAGCACTTGACTCAGCACTTGTAAGCAAGCATTTTTAACCACTGAGCCATTCTTCCAGCCCCCATGCACAACGTTAGGGAGGAAAGATTTTAGCTCATAGCTTCAGAAAGTTCTAGTCCATTCATGGTGGGCAGCTGAAAAATGGTGGAATCACATGGCAGAGCTGGAGCTGGAACCAGAGCTCCTCACAGCAGCACGTCAGTATGAGACAAGACTCAGAAGGAAGGGTGGGACCAGCACAGAACCCTCCAGGTCAAGCCCCAAGCATCTGGCCCTTCCAGTCAAGTCCCCTCTCCCAAGAGTACACAGTATCCATAGGTACATGAATGTTTTGGGGGACACTCCAGATCCAAACCACAACATACGAGAATTAATTTATGGCAGAGAACTACATTGTAGGAAAAGATGATTATTTCAATAAATGGTGCTTGGTTAACTGAATATTCCAAACTGGGTATATGTTTGTGGTACTGTTAACTTTTATTCTGTACCACACACAAAAAAACAATGCAAGGTGGACTATACAGCTAAATGTAAAAGATAAAAAATAAGCAAATTTCTTTAAGAACATTAATTAGAAAATCTTCATGACGTTGAAGATAGGTCAAAATTTTATGTATCAACAGGTTTCATTAAGAAACAGAAAGGGAGGAATGGGGATAGTCAGTGGTAGAACATTTCCCTGGCACGTACAAGGTCCTGGGCTCAATTAATTAAGAAAATGGGGAGGGGCGAGGTGGGAGAGGCAACCAACCAAACGGTAGATATTTTTAATTTTCACAACTGCCAAAGGGTTTACACCCAATTATACACAAAAATGTTTACGGTGGCTTTTTGGTCTTTTGTTCTGCTGGTTCTATCAGTTATGCTCCTTTTAAATCACAGCTTTGTAGTTCTGTCAATTTTTGCTTTTAATCTATCTAAAGTCACGTTATTTGGTACATGCAATTTAAAAATCAGTGAAAGTCATTTTTACCTCAAGCAAAATATTTTGCTTTAAAGTCTATCTCTCTGATAGTAACTATTATGGTTTGGATATGGAATGTCCCCCAAAAGCCTCATGTATGTGGATGTTGGGAAGGAGGACCTGGCTGGAAGTGAGGGATAGCTGGGGCTTGCCCTGAAGGGATTGTTGAGATTGGGGGCACACAGAGCAGACCGTTCAGGTATGAGTTATTGACTTGTAGGTCAAGAAGGGAGGGAGGGACATTGATCCTGGGTGTGGATGGCAGCTTCAACTAAAGAGAAAAAGAAACATTGTTACAGCTTCTTCCTAGGAAAGCTCTGGTATTCTGCCTCACTCTCTACTAGACATGGATTTGCTATCCTCCTCACTGGGCTTTCTGTATGTCATACATGAACATCTCTCCAACCTCTGCCATGTGCTTCTACTACTGCCAGCTGCCCATGAATGAACCAAGACCTTCTGGAACTGTGAGCTAAAATTTTTTCTCCCTAACATTGTGAATATTGGATATTTCATCCCAGCAATGAATAAGTAATTAAAACAGTAACTTGGTAACACTAACTTTCTTTTGGGTAGGGTTCACATGGAGCACCTTATTCTTTATTCTCAGTTTTTGTTTCAGATCAACATCTTGAAATCAGTATATAGATGATTTTTTAAATCCCACCTGATCATCTCTGTCCTTTAGTTGGAGCATTTAATATCCTTACATTTTATGTAGTATCTGATACAAAAGGTTAAATCTGCAACCTTACTACATACTGCTTTGTAACTGTCTCCTATTCTGCATTTCTTCCCTTTTTTCCTGTATCCTTTGGACTGACCCACATTTATTACTCCATATTTTCCCTCCATTAGCTGAAAGCTACACATACCATTACAGTCTTCTTAGTAGTCAATGGTTGTTTTAGAAGAGAGGCATCTAAGCTTGTTAAGATATGCATCCTAACTTACCAAGCCTACTAGTGCACATTTCCATTTATCTGCAGAGACCTGAACACACTGCAATCCCATGTATACTAACTGGCTATTTCTATCACATTTTAATTTTGTATTTCAAATCATAGCAGACATTGCTTATGCTTTATACAGTCAACATTCAGACTTACCACATACTTTTGAAATCATTTTTCTTCTGCTAAATTCTCTGTACTTCCTTTAGTTGGTATTCTGTTCATTCCCTCCTTATTGCACTTAATACCTGAAAAGCACTTTTGCTGAATGTAACAGAATTCTACGTTTGCAACTATTAGAGTCTACCATTTTGCTGGCTATCAGTTTAGCTGCTCCTTTCTTTTCTTGGATGGACTAAACCCAGGGTGGACTACTACTGAGCTCTGTCTCATCCTTTTCACTAGTTTGTCCAGGTAGGAACTGAACTTAGGCCTCTCCCCATACTTCATCTGATATTATAGCTATTCCACACCCAACTAGCTACTGTTCTCAATGTAATTTTCTTCCCCTGAGTGCTTTTAAAATTTTCTCATTTTCTGATTTATTGTGTTTCATTATATTGTCTTTAGATATGTCTTTCCTAAAATATATGTACAATTTGTAGAACTTCTATAATATACATTTTCATATATGACTACTTCTGCTATCTATGAATTTTTCCTTTTCTGGTACTCCAATTCACAATGTTAAAACTTTCTCATGATTTTTCTTAATTTTAATACCATAATTATATATCTCAATTCTTTACCCTATGAATTTCCTCCTTACTTTCCAATATACTAATTTTCTTTAAAAATGTCTAATTAGTAAACTACATTTCAAATTTTGGTTATATTTTTACAGTTCTAAAATTTCTGCTTGGTTCTTTCCCAAATCTACCTTGTCCTTTTAAAATTGTTTTCTGCTCTGATGAAATTTTTTCCCCCTCCCTAAACATCTTTTTTAAATAATTGCCTAAACTTCCTGTAGTAAAAGTCTGTAGATCTATTTTCATTTTTTTTAGCCTACTATTCTTACCTTTTAATATTATTTTAGGTCACCATACTATATATTTATTAAACATATTTAAAACCCGGACCATTAAACACAATTGGCCTAGAACCTCGGTGAGGGATATTTTACTTCCAGTTCTCCCTTAATCTTGCAGTGCTGATTTGGAGCTCCAAAAAATGCATGAGGTTATCATGGTCCCCTAACCTTAGGCATTAAATTTTAAATTCTGTCCCTAGGGCTTATGGTTGTCAAAACTAACAGCAGCTTCTCCGCCTGGTCAACACCCCCACAGAAAAAGAGGTTTCAAAGGCTATTACCTCTTTAGGTTTCTCTACCAACTTAGAAATTCTTTGCTACTTTGCTCCTCAGATGATAACCCAACTTTCAAATACTTTTCTACTTACCTGTGGGAAGACTAAAATAACTACACTATCATACCAAGAGTCAGGATTTCCATAACTATTTTAACCTTACCTTTTAGCATAATGCCTTTGTCTCTTCATGTTACTTCATCCTATTATTTTCCTTTTATGCATTTTTACACGTTACTTCACATTCAAAATCCTTTTCCACAGTTTTCCCCAAATACATCATATTGTTTATTCTACTTATTGGAAATGGATATTAGAGAGTCAATGCCATAAAGTCAAAAAACCTTTTCGTCTTCTACTTACTGTAAATTCTTCTTCCTCTTCATCTCCAGATTCTCCAAATATGTCTGCAATAAGATTTCTAGAAACAAATACAAAAACATTCATTTGCTTTCTTCCCATTTACATACGAATCATTTTTTAAAATAGTATACCTTATGCACAATAAAAATCCACAATCCAATGGGCTTCCAAATGTATATAACCACGTAACTAGCACCCCAACAAGATGCAGGACAATGTCATCTCCCCACAAAGTTTCCCTAGAAGCCCCCACTATCAACATTCTGACTTCCATCCCCATACATCAGTTTTGCCCATTCTTAAAACGTTTCATAAACAGAATCATAAAACACTATCTTCTTTGCTTCCTTCAGTTGTCTTTTTAGAGATCTGTCCATTGTAGTATATGCACAGGAAGTTCAGAACTAAACTTCTAATTTTCAAAATTATATATTCAGATAGAATATATTGTATACTTCAGCACCGCCACACTACACATGAAAACCTAGAAAAATCACATTACTATTACTTACTCTTCTTCATTGCCCGACTCACTCTCACTCCCAAATAGGTCTTTTTCTTCATTTTTCTTATCAGACGATTCTTCTTTTCCTGCTTCTTCTTCACTGTCAGATGCTACAGTCTTCTCTCTTTTACTTGATTTGTCTGATACATCACTGTCAGAGTCATCAGCATCAGAGACAACTCGACTCCTCTTTGCTGCTATTGAAAATCATAATTTATCTTACATTGCCATGGTCAGTCACTCTACTAAGCATAATGCAAGCTTCAAAATAACAGAATGCAGCCAAAAAATTTTTTAAATCAAAGGGCCTCCTAACACATGACTTCAAACTAAAGAAAAATGTAAAAATTTCAAAAAGACATAAAATGGCTGGGAGTAGCTCAGTATTAAAAACACTTGCCTAACAAACCCAAGATCCTGCATTTGTTCCTCAGCATCACACAAACAAAACAAAGCCCCCAAAACACTTTATCCAGAGACATCCTAATAATCTTATTATTTTGTTTAGGAGAGAAGTGGCCAAAAGATGAGTGAAGTTACCAATAGAAAGTACTTATCAGAGAAAATTAAGATTAGCATAATGGGCACATCTGGCATTCTTTCCCTACTGCCTAGTATTGTAACTAAAAGGACTGGACATTTCTATCTAGGAATACTCTCCATGTTCATTGATTGTTGCTAGTCAGCGTTATGGCTTGGGTCCAGAGCATTCCTGAAAGCTTCACATACCTATGGATACTGTGGAAGATTGAGGTGGGGCCTGACTGGAAAAGGCAGGTGCTTGGGGATTGAACTGGAGGGGCAACTGCTAGCTCAGCTCTTCCTCTGGCACTTTATCATGGTGTAAGGAGTATTAAAAAAAAAAAAAAAAAACAAAATCAAAAAAAACCAGGGTCTTGCTCTGCAGCAAAGGCTAGCCTTGGACTCACTGCAATCCTCTTGTCTCAGCCTCCCAAGTGCTGGGATGACAGGCATGCACCACCACGCCTGGCTTTTGTGGTACGGGGGAATCAAATTCAAGTACTTAGTGCTTGACTTAGCACTTGCTAGGCAAGCACTTTAACTGCTGAGCCATTCCTCCAGCTCATGGAGCTCTTTCTCCACCATGTGGTTTTGCCATTTTCAGTTGCCTGCCCATGAATGGACTGTAATAATCTAAAACTGTGAGCTAAAATAAATCTTTCCTCTCTAAAGTTGTGAATGTTGGGTATTTTATTCCAGCAACGAGAAAGTAAGACAGAAACTGATAATAGGAGTGGGTTCACTGCTGTGATTTTACCTGATCATGTGGTTTGGAAGCCTTTGGAACTGGTTTGTGGAGTTTGGGAATGTTTCAGAATGCTGGAAGGAGAAGCCTTATTGTGGTAGTAAGCTGACTCTGACGGGAGCTCCAAAGACTGGAATGTTGATAAATGTGGGGATTGAAAAGACCGGGCTCAAAAAGTTTCAGATGGGAAGGAGGGCTGTATCAGCAAGTAGCCTAAAAACCAATGTACTATGCTCTAGCAAAAAGTGTAATGACATTTTGTCCTTGTCCAGAGATTTTTGCCTGAAACTGAGATTAAGGGCAGTAGACTACTTAAACTGGTGGAGAAAATTTCAAACAGCCCAATGTCCAGATTGTTACATGGCTACTATTTGTGGCTTTTAGCTTAATTCTATGATTAAGGGGGTGGGGGGGGGGGGGAGGAAAAAAATGATATAAAAAGTTTGCAGTTTTGCCAGGTTGGAAGGGCTTGCAGAGATGGGGCAAAAGAGCACAGGAAAATTAAAGAGATTAGCATTAAAAGTACAGGGAAGAAGAACTATAAAAACGACGCCTTGGTTGGGGTGTCAGCTATCAACAAGATCTCACCTTTTACCAATTAAAGGGTAGAGAGTTGAAGGACTTTGCTCTAAAATTAATACCCCAGAGCATCCTGTAGAGCCAAAGAGAAAAATGCTTGCTGACATTCAACCACTTAAGAAGAGCTCAGGGTCTCCACAGCAATTGTCCAAGGGGGCCAGGCTACTACCCAAGTCAGTGGCAGACCCTGGCACTTGTGGTCCTGGCTTTATAGGCTTGCAGACTATAAAGAGTTGTGGGATCATGGTTCCACCCATATTTCAAACTAAGGCCATGGAGGCCAGGCAACATGCCCCCAGGAGGGCACTACAAGAAGTTGTAAAGGAGAAGCCTAAGGTGCAATGGAGATCCTGGATATTTAAAGACACCAGAAATATAGATTATCTGCTGAGAAAAGCTGCAGGCTACGAGTAGATCCAGTCCAAAGGAGAGAAGATGGAGGTTGTAGCTATAGGTAACGACATATGGGAGGAGTCATGAAGCCCTTTAGAGCTCACATCCGGCCAGTTTGCCCCAACTGCTGGACACTGAGCTACAGAACTTAAATCTTGCCTTCCTGGGTTTAGAATTTGCTTTGGTCCAACTGCCCTCTCTCCTCCTTTTCCTCCCTTCTGAGATGGGTGTATTTACTCTGTGCCATTCTATGTTGGAAATGTTTAACTTTTTGATTTTCATAGCTCACAATGGAGTTTGCCTTGCATCTCAGAGACTGTGGACTTTTTTTTTTTTTTTTTTTTAGCAGAGTTGGAACTGTTAAGACTTTGGCAATTCTTAGAGACGGGCTAAATGCATTATGCATAAGGAGGTGGATAAAAGTCTTCCAGAGCTGGAATGTTTTGGAGTTGAAGTGTTTACCAAAAGCCTCTGTACCTAAGATACTGCATACTGTTGGGAGGTATAAGAGGCAGATGCTTGGGGCTTGACATGGAGGGGTAAGTACTAGCTTAGCCCTTCCTCTGGCACTTGGCTCTGTTCTGCAATGCTACGAGGAGCTCAGCTGAAATATATCTTCCCTCCCTAAAGTTGTGGATGTCAGGTATTCTGTCCCAGTAATAAGAATATAACTAGGACAATTAGTTTGATATTTTTTATCTTTTCTAACAAACTGGTAGTATGTGTGATACTCTTTTATCCTTCCCCTTTAATAATTGTCAGGTTATCAGTGAATATGTCTTTTCTAAAAAATTTCACAAGAAAGTAGTTAAGTAAAATTATTATTTGTGAAAATGGGGTCTCAGGTAGCCGAGACTGGACTACTCTGAAGAGACATGGAGTCTCCCCCAAACTTCCCTGTATTTGGGTACTTACCAGTATATAACAAATGGAGGGAAGTACCAGTGGAGACTGAGCTCCTGTTTGAATGAGACCTAGTGAACCAGGTGTCAGAGACCCACAGTAACTTTTTTTTTGAGATAGGGTCTCGCTCTATAGCCCAGGCTTGTCCTGAACTCACTATGGAGCCCAGGCAGCTGCTGGCCTCACAGCAATCCTCCTGTCTCAGCCTCTCTCAAGTATCTGAATTATAGGTGTATGCCATGATGCCCAGCTTACATGGTACTGGGGAAATGAACTCGAGTACTCAGTACTTGTCTTACCGCTTGCTAGGCAAATGCTTTGACCTCTGAGCCATTCCTTTAGCCCCCCACAATTAACTCTTTATAGAGCCAAGGATTTTCACGTTAACATATTTCTTTGAAACACTACCCTTTTCTTGTAAAGACAACTCAATTTTTTATATGCCCAGTGACTCTTGGCCAAACTTATCAACTCTAAGTAGTCAGGTGTCAATTGCTGCCAGGAGAAAAAAAGAAAGAAAGAAAGAAAATTAAGCTTAGGCCATAATAATCAGGGGTATTGTTAACAACTAGGGACTTTTTTCTATTTTTAGAGTATCAAGCTCAGTGACAGAATATAGATCTAATACAAAAAAGGACAGTGTTTCACAGCTAAGACCATAGGAAATAAGTTACCCAAAACAATTCCTTACATGCTTTCCCTTCATCTTCACTATCAGAAAGCACCGCAGCTTTCCGTTTTGCTACCTTCTCCTCCTCGCCCTCTTTTTCTTCATCTTCATCACTGTCCACTTTCTGTCTTTTGGGCTCTTCCTCCTCACTGTCAGAACTATGAAACCGTTTTCTGTCTATATGGCCATCCTTGTGAAAGGAGTCGTTCTGCACCTCTGAGTCCTCTCCCTTATTCTCCCCGTCACTATCATCCGACTGTGGCTTCTGTTTGAGCGTGGAGGCCTCCTCGGCTTCAGACTCACTAGCCGGTCCCTTTGGAGGTTCTTCACTCTCCGAGTCACTGACTCGGGGTTTGGGGAGCTCCTCGGTTTCAGAATCACTGGCCTGCTGCCGTGGAGGGTCCTCACTCTCAGAGTCACTAACTTGGGGTTTGGGGAGCTCTTCATTTTCTGAATCACTGGCCTGATGCCTTGGGGGGTCCTCACTTTCTGAGTCACTAACCCGGGGTTTGGGAAGTGCCTCATTTTCTGAGTCACTGGCCTGGTGCCTAGGAGGGTCCTCACTTTCTGAGTCACTGACCCGAGCTTTGGGAAGCTCTTCCGCTTCCGAGTCACTGGCCTGATGCCTCAAGGGTTCCTCACTTTCCGAATCACTAATCCGAGGTTTAGGAAGCTCTTCACTTTCTGAATCACTGGCTCGAGGTTTGGGAGGCTCCTCATTTTCCGAGTCACTGGCCTGGTGCTGTGGAGGCTCCTCACTCTCAGAGTCACTGGCTTGAGGTTTCAGTGCATCCTCAGCTTCAGAGTCACTAGCAGGACTCTTCTGGAGCTCTTCAGTCTCTGAATCACTTGCAGCATGCTTTATAACCTCATCATTGTCAGAGTCACTTGCATGCCCATTATGTAGCTCCTCGATCTCAGAGTCACTCCCAGGCAACTTCCTGGGCTCTTCACTCTCTGAGTCGCTCCCCGGCTGATTGATGTCCTCATTTTCAGAATCACTTGCAGGAGGTTCTGCATGGCCCTCAGATTCAGAGTCACTGTCCTTCGTCCTGTCAAGCTCCTCACTTTCACAGTCACTAGCATTAAGATTTGAGGGCTCATCATTCTCAGAGTCTGTCATGTGATGCCTTTTGGTGAGACCATCTTCTCCATCACTGGGTTCATTCTGAAAGAGAAAAAAATTAGCAAAAGTGGTAGTGAATACTGAAAATTTCCAGCAATTCTTCACAAGCAGAAATATGTATACTTATACAAAAAATTCTTATCATATACTAACATAAGAACATCACACTTTAGAGGTCAATCTGTGAACTAGCATACTATGGTTTGAATCCCCAGAGGATGAAAAATTATTAAAATCTGTAATGCATATCCCCAGATTATAACATAGAACAGATTAAATTTGAGGAGCTAGACCTAAAAAAAGAAAATAAAAAGCACTAACCTCATTTAACTCCAGTTCCCAAAAATCTATTTTTAAAATATATGCAAACGTAACAAAATTCTTTTAGAAAGGAGCATCTTGGGATTTTTCAGGAAAAAAAAAAGAAGACTAAAACTTTATTTTTCAAATAAAACTTTATTTTTCTTATTTTTGAGACAGGGTCTCAATCTGCAGTCCAAGCTGGCCTTCAAATCAACACGAAGCCCAGGCTGGCCTAGTACACAGGGCAATACTCCTGCCTCAACCTCCCAAGTGCTGGGATTACAGGTGTGCACCATTATGCCCAGCTTACCATAAAATTTAACTTAAAGGACCAAATAACATATATTTCCCAAAATAATTACCCAAAGGAAGGGTTACCACTTTCTAAGAAACGATTAAGGTATCTGGGTCACTCCCAGGTAACCTCCTGGGCTCCTTAATAGGTACTCTGTTAAGCACTGTATCACTGTATGTTGGGCTTTCTCTAGTGTTGTGGTTTCCTAGTGTACCCCAAAAAACCTCATGCTCCTATAAACAGTGTGAAGGGTTGGGAGGTAGAGACTGGCTGGAAGGGGTGAATACTTGGGCCTGACCTGGAGCTCAGAGCTCCAGAGGCAGAGATCCTCACAACATCCCCTGGTCCAGCCTCGCCATGTACATCCACCATTTTCCAGCTGCCCACAATAAATATTTTTTCCCAAAATTGTGGCTGTTGGATACTGAGTCACAGCAACGAAAAAGTAACTAAGACACCCTGTTAATTCACTTACCACCACCACCACTCCTTATAGCATGAAAATAGAGGCTTAGTCATAGTAACACATTTAGTGCCTCAGGATTAAAAGCCTAAGTTTAGGGAGAACAATGACTGATCTAACTAAACTAAGACATGTGACTTGATATAATTACCCTGAAAACACAGTCTAGGGCACAAATTTGACATGTATGTATTATACAACAACATACAAAATGTAAATATACCAAAATACTAAAAAGTTGTTTTACGATTTAGAAAACCACCTAGAATCACAACTTTTAATAATGATAACATTCCGATTTGAAAGTGAAAGTATTTGTTTGAATAAAAATTCCCTCTTAAAAATCTGAGTCACATATTTTTCTTGAGAACATTAACTAAGGCTGCATAAACTTTCAACAGATCAATTTTTAAGGATCAGTCTTCTCATCACTTCTCAGCGTTTTGGCTATGATCAAGTGTAAACAGTTTAAGGATCAGTTTTTAATATTTACCCTCTGTCATGCTATGAAATAGTTAACTGATGAGAGAATTCCATGACAAGATAAATGCCATAAAAATGTTTTCCCCATACTTACTCCATTTCTCCAGGCTCATTTAAAGAAGACTTAAAAGTCTATGTTTACAACTTCAGAGGCAGTATAAAAAATTATGAAATAAACAAATACCACAACAACACAGCATTCCAAGAAACGTGGTATAAAGTGATAGAAATATAAACTTAACCAACCTCACAAACGTTTCAAATTTCACATTTTTTGTGAGTCTTTACTAGGCAAACAGCGTGGTTCCAGATTCCCTGTCACAGAGCCTTTATTCCAGTAAAAGTGGAATTTATTTATTAATTATATTAACATACGAAGAAAAACACAATCTTTTGAATACTCCATATGCTGAAGTTTACTTTGGTTAAAGTTCTTAATTTAAAAGAATGTGGGGGGGGGGGGGTTAAAAAAATAAAAGAATGCAGATAGGCATTTTTATGTTCTCTTCACTAATATATCCCTAGAACACAGAATATCTCCAGCCACACACATACACACAAAGAACTTATCAAATGAATAATGGAGGTAAGTGGGAATAACATAAAATGAGGAATAACTCATTCAATATGCACTGCTCATAGGGTCTACTATGTGCAAAGCGCTAGCAATCAAGAAAGAGAATGCTTCTGCAGAATCAAAATGAGATCAATTAGTTAACAGCCAAAGAGTAAAAACCTAGGCAGCTCAGAGCTACAGGATCTTTTCACTACAATCCTATCATATGACACCGCTTTAATCATGCTAACCTTGAATCTAAAACCTAAATTTTAAATTCCCAAGACAGATGACGTAATTGGCTAAACCAGTTCAGATGTGACTCAATCTATTATCAACAGAGCAGAAGTCCACCACGGGAGCCAATCACAAAGGAAGGAGGTACTACCACTGGGCAGTTGTCCCAGAACTTACCTATTAAACTCTACCCTGGACTCCTGGCACAGGGTGCATGCATTGTGAAACAAGCAAACATTACAAGGGCATTACATATGAAAACAACCGTAAAAATTATGAATTTCCATCAATTTAAAGAGTTTCACAAAAACCTAGGCAACCATTATATTATATTTGTTATGAAGATGAAAAGAGGGGAAAGAAATCACTGCAGTAATAAAGTGCCAGCCAAGCTAGAGGATAAGCAGATACCAACACAGAACCTAGTAAGAGTATATTGGAAGTTACATATTTAAAATTCAGTTACAATAATACTGAATTTTAAAAATCTTGAGACCGATCAATAACAATTTAAAAGAATTTTAGAAGTCATATATAAATAAAACAAATAATAGAAACTGTAATTGAAATAGGTTGAAATAGGTTTGGTTTTGTTTTTGCGAGCAACTCCTAAGGAGGCACTGTCAGAGAAACTGAGCACACTGGGGGTTTTGGAAGGCTTGAAAGATCCCACGTGCGATACCTGACACTCACAATTTAGGAGAGGAATGGTTTACTTTAGCTTACAGTTTCAGAAGGTCTCAGTCCATTCACAGGCAACTGGCAATGGCAGGAAGGGTCTGGCAGAGAAGAGTAGCTTATGCCATCACAAATGTAAAGAATCAAGGGCCTCAGAAAAATTTGGAATAGATTATATCCTTGCAGGCCATATGCCTGAGATCTAATCAACTACACACCTGCCCTCCACCACACATCTGTAATCCACCCCTCCTGACCAGGTCCCACCTCCTAATAGCATATAAAATCCGTAACATCCAATTACATGAGGCTTTTGGGGGATATTCCAGATCCAAATCACAATGCCTCATACCTTCCTATCAATACTTCACAGTGTAGTTACACATACACATGGAATTGTTATTCTTAAAACAAAAACAAGTGAGACTGCAGTAAACCAACATTAAGTAGTATACTGTCAAAGCAATACCTACCAAACAAGATGCTCGTTGCTTTTTCATTCATGAAGTGTCAAAGTCAAAATAATTAATATGATATACTACCCTTAAATTATAAATTAGTAAAATAAAGTTACACAGTAAATTTTTTCACGTATGTACATATAAACTGTGGTTACAATGGGATTGAGAATTCTGTGCACATATACATTGTGTCAACTTCACAATCCCTTCCTAAACCCCTTTTACCCTCCTGCCCCCTACCTCATTCCCACTGACTTCCAGTACCTTGCCCATTCAACTTATTCATTTATAACCTAGGTTTCTCCTACCACAGAAACAATGCCCCAGTATCTCACCCTTTTAACTATTTCAGCATCCTCCACAAATTTTCTATTGTTAGTTGTGCTGTTATAAACATGGGTGTACATATATCTGTTACATAGTGCTTTTAACTCTTGTAAAGATACCCAGAAGAGGTATCATTAGTCAAATGAAATATTTATTTTCAGCTTTTTGAGGATTTCTCTACTGCCCTCCATAGTGGTTATGCCAGTTTAGACTCCCATTAGCAATACATAAGGTTTTCTTTTTTCCTGTAATCTTGCCAGCATCTACAGCTGAGTTTTTGGTATACATCACTCTCATTGAGGTAAAATGGTAACTCTATGTTACTTCAATACACGTCTCTAACGGCTAAGGATGCTGAGTATTTTTTCATGTATTTGCTAGTCATTTGTATTAACTTCATCTGAAGTTTGGCTATTCATTTCAATTGTCCATTTTTCAAATGCACCTGGTTTTGAGAGGTCTATTTTACTTGAACAGCACTTATGAATGTGTGGAGGAAGCAGAGTGAAGTTATGAGTTTCATATGACAGCAGTAAGATTTTTAAAAATGTGATCAATTGTATAGATCACTTACCGAAATGCAAATTCTTTGACTCATTCCCCAGATATCCTGAAGTTGGTATGTGGAGGTGAACAGCCTTCACTAGCCTCCATAAGAGGTTCCTATGTACACTAAAAACTGGGAACTGTAGATGTGTCTCTCTCAGAGTTGAGGTGGGTGAGCTGATAGGAATGAGTCTGGAGAGGCAGGCAAGACTTGGAAAAGTGACTGCTCACACATTTATCTTTATGACATATGACCTTAAGAGATCAGGCGTTAGGGGTATAGCCTAGAGGTTAAAACACTTGCCTAGCAAGCCCAAGGCCCTGGGTTTGATTCCCCAGCACCACATAAACCAGGCATGCTGGGACATGTCTGTCATCCCAGCACTCAAGAGGCTAAGGCAGTCGAATTGCTGTGAGTTGGAGGCCAGCCTGTGCTACACAGTCATTTCAGGACCAGGCTGGACTACATAGTGAGACCCTGTTCAAAAAAAAAAAAAAATTTAAAAAAAGATCATTTTTTAGAAATATTTTTTTCTGGCAAAATAAATACAGTCAAAATGCATTCACTGAAATAAAAAAGCCTATGAGCAATGCTTAACAGAAAATAATCCTTGATTACAAACACAATGCAAGTATAAATAAAATCAAAGGAAGTGGTAGTGAATAGAGTAAACAAAGTCAGCAACACCTTAGAAATCTTCTGGCTTTTCTGACATATCTCTCATAAAAACATTCCTTATACTAACACAAACTTTTTGTAGAAAGACCTAACGGAGCAGACTAGCATCCTTACTCAAATCAAAGTGAGGGTGGAGTTATGCGGACTATCACTGGTGGAAGAAGAAGGTGAATGGCTGGGTCTACTATGTTTGGCCTACAGTTAGGAAACAATGAAAAACCAAGTTCCAAACAACCTCTTCTGTTAATAGTCTGTCGTGGTTTAGGGCTGGAACGTCCCCCAAAAGCCTCATGTACCTATGGATACTGTGTACTACTGGGAGGTGGGGCTTGGTTAGAAGGAGTGGATGCTCAGGGCTTGACCAGGAATGGCATGTGCTGGTTCCACTCATCCTCCCAGACTTGCCATGAAGACCTCAGTCTCTGGCCCCAGCCCTAACAAGATTCCACCATTTTCCCTATTGCCTACCTGTGAATGGACTGTGAGTTTCTGAAACTGAGCTAAAATACCTTTTCCCTCCCTTAAGTTTGTGCATGTCACAGCAATAACTAAGAACTGTTTTTCTAGTGGGCCTCTCAGGAAAAACACTCTACTCTTCCATGCAGATGAAATCTATAGGTTTCCAGATTTGATAACAGATATTTCCTTCAATACATTTTCCATGGAAGAAACATTAGCTGACCAAAGCACCCACATAGCTAATTTTGTCCTGTCGAGAAAAATATTAAATACAAACAACAAAAATTAAGAGTTAACCAATAGTCACAGGCCATAGTTGAAGACTATCCCACTATGTAGTGCTCCAGCTGTTTTATTAAAATGCTGCACATACGGAGACAACTATTGAAAAACGTTTGCACAATCTTTCCTCTTCTTCCCCATCTGCCCTAAGACTAATGGGAAGATTCTGAGTTCCCAAAGTGCTCTACACTGAACGAATAATCTCAAAACACCCACTGATGTTTACATTCCTTTCAGCCTAGGCAAAAGGTGTTAGTACCCTAAAAATAAACAAATGTGTAATCAACAATTTATGAAGCTGTTTACACTTTTTTTTTTTAAACCAAGGCATGTCTGAGTGTGGCACACAAGTGAAATTCCAGGTATTTGGAAGGCTGAGGCAGCAGGATGAAAAATTCAAGGCTAGCCTGAACTAGCCTGTTTTTCTGAGGGGAGGAAGTGGTATCTTGCTCTACTGCACCGTCTAACCCTGAAATCACTACACAGCCCAGGCTAGACTCAAACTCACAACAAGCGTGCCTCAGCTGAGTGCGAGGATTACAAGTGTGCACCACCACACACACCCCTAACATACAATTGGTTAAGAAAAGACAATGTGACACCTAAGTGTTACAATTTTTTAGTAAGGAACAGCAAGACCTTATCTCAAAATTAAAAACGCTGAGAAAGTAACTCATTGATGGAGTATTCTTAGGTGCAATCTCTAGAATTCATCATACCCATAAAACCCAAGGCAAAACAAAAGTCAAGAATATTACTTTAAAATTTTATTTCGTATGTCTTCTTGTTGTTTTACTTTAAAAGAATACGGTTTCAACTTTCTAAGGATTATCAATGACCCAGCCTCCTAAGAATACTATCAATTCTACTTACTGTACAGAACAATTTTAAGACTATGTTGGGTATTGCAATTCTCAAAGCTGTTATGTAAGTTTTTATTTAATCCTCATATCGTTTTTAGACCATTCCAAAAAGGATGGAGCTGAGGCTCACAAAGATGAAATAATTTTTCCAGAGGCCGGTCAGAGCAATAGCTGGGTATGGTGGCACCTGCCTATAATATAAGTATTCTAGGAGGCTGAAGCAGAAGAATACTGAATTTGAGCACAACCTGGGCAATTTAGAGAGATGGGCTCAAAGTACAAAATAAAAATGAGTTGGCAATGTAGCTTAGTGCTAAGGCCATGGATTCAATCCCCAATACCACCAAAAGGGGCAGGAGTGTGGGAGGGCAAAGCAAGAATTTAAAAACAAACTTTGGACATCATACCAGACTGCCTTCACTGTAAAGAGCTATATAAACAGAAAACAGTACATCCCCACTTGGGAGATTTGTTATTACACCATTTGGTCCAAGCTTAATTCCTCTTCACCATCTCCCATAAAGCAAGTTCATCTTCCAGCCACAATAATCATTCTTGAAGCTAAGAGGTAGTTAGGCAGACAAAAGCAGAAGGTCAAAGTAAGAGAAAATGGAAACGGTCAGGAAGGGCAAGGAACAACGAATCTTTCCCCACTCAATGAGCCCTAGAACATTCCATTTCTTAAAAAGGAGATTCAC
The DNA here is from genome assembly GCA_004027205.1 of Ctenodactylus gundi. NCBI lineage: Eukaryota > Metazoa > Chordata > Mammalia > Rodentia > Ctenodactylidae > Ctenodactylus > Ctenodactylus gundi. Next base: position 23,576 of record PVKB01003798.1, read on the forward strand.
ATAAAGTGAAATAATGCCCCCCATGAAAAGCATTCCATGCCTTATAGGGAACTAGTGGAACTTGCAAGAGTTCACACAGATGCGAGGCAATAATCAACCAACCAGCTTTTACCCATGAAAATATGGAACCCTTGCAGTAGGACCCTTGCAGTCCTACCTGTTCCTTCAGGTGACCTGCTTAAGATTTGAGCTTATTAAGAGATCCAAACATATGGACTGCATATCATCCATCCAATTCAACCTAACTTAAATAGTTGTCTCTGGATATGCAGCTTTAAATCCAATTTAAATTGGACTGGATCATGGGAACACGCATGCACAAAAATCTGATGAGTCACACTAACCAGGTTGTTTAGTAAAATTACTCCCATATTCAACTAGTTTACAAATGTTTCCTGGAAGACATACAAAGAATATACAATAAATATATATTATGTAAACTTAAGCAAAAATGTCAAGATTTTTAGACAAATACATTTCAAGCTAATGATTTAATTATCTTGATTTGGAAACCATATGAAATATGACAAGGCTGGCACAGAGAAATAAATGTCTTGTCTTCTGTTATACAGAGATATCTGGGCAGTTGGGAATGAAGTCTTCAAAGAAAATATTGAAGTCTAAATTTATACCCTTTCTCCCAATTCAAGAAACTGTGATGCCATATAATTTGTTGGGGGGCGGGGGCAGGGTATCTTGCTCTATTGTACAGTCTAGCCCTGAAATCACTATATAACCCAGGCTAGACTCACAGTAATCTTGCCTCAGCTGAGTACTGGGATTACAGGTGTGCACTACCACACACAGCCCTAACACATAATTGGCTAAGAAAAGACAACGTGGAGCTGGAAAACAGCTCAGCGGTTCAGAGGTTAAAGCGCGTGCTAAGCAAGCGCTAAGTCAGGTGCTAAGTACCTGAGTTCAATTCCCCAGCACCATATAAACTGGGTGTGGTGGCACATGCCTGTAATCCCAGCACTCGGGAGGCTGAGGCAGGAGGATTGTCCTAAGTCCAAGGCCAGCCTGGGCTCCACAGTGAGTTCAGGACCAGCCTGAACTACAGAGCGAGACCCTGTCTCAAAAAAAAAAAAAAAAAAAAAAAGACAATGTGACACCTAAGTGTTACAATTTTTTAGTAAGGAACAATATTGTTAAAGAAAAGTAAAAATGGAAGAATAGGGTATGGTGGCACACACCTGTAACCCAAGCACTTTGAGAGGCAGTAGCAAGAGGAGGTCTGTAAGCTTAAGCACAGACCACACAACTTAGCAAGACCTTGTTTCAAAAGAAAAATGGGGAAGAGGTGAGGATATGGCTCAGTGTAAAGGCCCCGGGTTCAATTCTCCATATGAAAAACAAACCCTCAAGAATCACACCATTAACAACAACAAAAACTAGTAACGAAAAAAAAAGTTTTACAAGGGTCTTGTAAATTTTGGATTTTTAGAAGCATTTTGAATCATCTAATACAAGCTCACAAAAAAAGTTAACATATAAATGATGGGACAGCCATTCTACTTATCTTTCCTTTGAGTTTAAACGTTAATGTGCTGTAGAAATAAAAACAAATGGTACACAATTGTCTTAGTTACTTTTTTGTCGCTGAGACTCAATACCTGACTTCCACAACTTAGGGAGAAAAGATTAATTTTAGCTTATGGTTTCAGAAGGTCACAGTCCATTCATGGGTGGGTGGCTGAAAAATGCTGGAGATGCATGGCAGGGCTGGACTGAGGGCAGGGCCAGAGCCAGAGCTCCAGCAGCAGAGATCCTCACAATATAGTGGTACAGAGAGACTGGGGCAGAACCAGCACATACCCCTCCAAGTCAAGCCCCAAGCACTGGCCCCCTTAAAGCCAGGCCCCACCTCTCAACCCTATACACTGTCCATAGGAACTTGAGGCTTCTGGGGGAAGACACTACAGATCCAAACCACAATGACACAACCAAGAAACAACAAATCTCCATCATTCACATTTTGGTATTAGTCTTTGTGTGCGAATTTACTTTTAAAAAATTAAACAAGGATCACTTTTCTTCCTCTTTGGCAGTGATGACGATCAAAGTCAGGGCCTGGGGTATGCTCAACAATCACTCTACATCCCTACCCCTAAAGTCACAATTTAGTAGACTGCATCTAACAAGTAATATAATTAAATCTCCCATGTCAGTAACCATTCTTGGTAAATAACTGCAAAACTGCACTGTGATTCATATAAATGTTTACTTATACCATCATAATCACTTTTTTGTACTGTTGAAAATTTATTTTCCTTTCTTCTGTTTACCAAGAGTCCTCCTTCTATTTCAGTGCATTCAATGTGATGATAGTTCCAGTTCCTCATGAAAGCGTTGTTTAGGAATGTGAGGGGCCATTTTCTCTTATCAGTCACAGGGGATGAGGCGTTAGCATTTCATTTTATGCCTGGGGAAACAAGATGCTGATCATCATCTACTACATGCAAATCCCTACATGTATCCCTATGCAGGAGTGGCCAAAAACAGGACATGCAGACCTAACCAATTCTCACAGACATGAGACTTAAAGAGATAAAGAGCTCACAGGGCCCACAGAGACTGTGGTAACAAACAAAGTATATTACTGGTCCCTCTAGGCTTTGAATAATGGGATATGAAGAGATTTGGCCAAGGAGTAAAACAGAGAGACAGAAAGAGAGAGAGAAATAGCTAAATGAGGACTTTCAGCCTCACAGCATGTGAAGTTCTACTGATCCTCTCCCTAGAAAATGGTCCTAAGGCAAACAGCAAATGAAGAAAAACCTATAAAAATTCAGTAGAAGAGGCTAGAATGGTTATTTGAACCAAGATTACTCGCTCCTTCCAACCTCACAGCAGCACAGCCAGCCAAATATTCCAGACTACCACACTCCAAAACAGGGCTACCTACCCACAGCTGGAGTGTTTTCCTCCCAGGGAGAATAGTACAAGGCTACGTCCTGGGTAAGTGCACACGAGAGGTAGGGGACTGCTATTTTTCTGCCCAACCCTTACTGAACCAAAGATGACTCTAGCTTGGGTGCTGCACACTAAGAACACAAGGGCTCTCGTTCCCTTGCTCCGGCTGATGAGACCATGCCAGGAGACTTCCCACAGAAAGCTCAGCTTCTAGAGCTGAGGTGTCAGTGAGGGAGACACTTACTATCACTTGCCATCACCTACCATTATCTTAAGACTCCTGGTCAGAGATTTTTGCATGCAGAAAATACAGACTAAACCAGATGACTCCTACTCTCCTCCTCAAAGACACTGCCTACACTGGCAACCATATTTGGAGACACTGTAGAGGAACAACACATTAGGGAAGAGATTCTAGATACAGACAGATTAAACCACATACCACTAGTTGACAGGGAGAACCAAGAGCTGAAACACCTAGGAGGAGCCAGGCTAGGGTTTGAATATCCATTATACACTCACTGTCCTCTGATACCATTCCTTCCAAGGAGCCAGAATTTGATTTAGGCCTCAGGGTACTGTTGTAGATATTCGCACAAGCAAGAGGTATCACGGGAGTTTAACTGCAGAGTTTGGTCAGAAAAGGATAAAGAGCCCTGAAAGTCTGAATGTCGACAATTAGGAAATCACTGAAAATGCAGTAAACCAGTCACAGATCTCAGACTGAAAATACTTGAGGAAACACGTTATCAAGTTATAGTGCACTAAGTACTAGGGCATAGAAGAGACTTGTTTCTCTCGTCATTACTCCCTGAACATTACAGTATCACAACTACTTACATAGCATTTTCATTTTTATTAGGCACAAACAACCTAGAGGATGACTTAACTATAAAGAAGGCTGTCCATAAGTTATATGCAAATACTACACCATTTTAATTATTTTGTTTGAGATGCTGAGGATCTCATCCCAGGCTTTCTTCAAGCTAAAGACTATGTGCTCCACCACTGCATACTCTCACCTCTTCTGCTATTCAACAGAAGACCTGTGCATCCTCTAGTTTTTGTTATCTGCTAGGAGGTTACAGGGGAGAGTACAAGAGCCAAACCCTTGGGCACAGAAGTACAACTATAATGCTACACCTATGTTATGAAACCAAACACTAAAATTATATTTTAATATCGTTAACAACGTGGAGAAATATGACAATCTTAAGAAATTTTTTAAACGACATCAAACATACATAATAAAATCTCATTTTATAAATGTCATAAAATACTATTTTCCATGCACAAGAGTAAATAATCACATGCCCAGGCTCACCTGCTTGTTTAAAAAAAATCACTTACAATTAAATAGGAAAAGGTTTATTCAAAAGCTAGATCGAGGAAGATGAAAGTCAAATACTTCAAATCATCACCTTTGTCTATTTTGGATGAACAAGTCTTTTACACCCTAGTAGAAAAGTGACTGCTTTCAAAATTGATTTCTGATTTTATAAAATGATTAGGTTATATCAGCTGTCAGATAAGAATAAATAATCTAATTCTGAGGATCTCAGATCACAGTTTTAAAAATAAAAGGACATTTACAGTCAATATTGGGACCTTTGTGTTGTTAGTTTAGTATTTGCATTTGGTGCCTGGGCTCAGCTGCTGGACTGGGTGCAGTTGTTACGCACCTATGTAGGGGAATGTTTCATCTGAAAGGAAGATACCTTCACTTTTCCAGCTAACATTTACGTCTCCATGCCTCTATTATTTAGGTAATTTTCTTTTTCCAAGGGAAAAAGAGGGGGTGGATAGCTCTCTACTTTCTAGAAAACATAACTTTTAATTTTAAATGCTGTCCTGCCAGTATAATGGGAAGAATTAAAATGTAGGAGAAATAACATCGAAGTTTAATAGTTCTCATATTCTCCTTTAAACTTCTGCATAAATTCCAAATTTTGAGCAACATGAACATTTACTTAGAATTCATATTATTGCTGGACCTGGGTCACAGGTCTGTAATCCTAGCACTTTGGGAGGCAAAGATGAGAGGACCATAAATTTGAGCCCAACCTGGGCAAACCCATTTAGTGACACTCAGTTTCAAATAAACAATAAAAAGGAGCTAGGGATGTAGCAGATCTTGTATTCAATCTCCAGTCACAAAAAGAAAAAAAAGTCCCTATTACAAAATGTACTTGCAGAAGCTTAAAGGTTAGATTACATTACATTTATAACCGAAGCAAGAATCCACGAGATGAGCTGCTTGTTAGCAGGTTCTAAGCGGATACTGTTCAATCTCCTAACACTATTCCAAACCAGAAACTTAAAAACTACATGTTAAATGTATTGTAATGTTTATATTACCAAATAACTCCTATCATTAATATTAGTCTAAATATTTAAGAGCCTACAAAAAGCCAAATGACATCAAAAATACCAATAGGATGAGCATTCCTGTACCTTTCAATCTTCACAGCAGTCAGTAATCCTCACTGATTACTGGTCCTCGGTGCTTGTTATGATTTAATTTAAAATGTTCCCCCCATAAAACAAATGTAAAATAAAGTAAGTGCCCTTCCAAAGTCTCAAAGAGGGGCCTTTCAGAAGGGACTGGATCACAAGGGTTATAGCTTCCTCAATGCATTCATTCCTTGAATAATTTATAATTTAATGGCATCATTGAAAGGTGACAGAAACAGAGGCTGAGTCTACCTGAAAAGTGAGTCATGGGAGTGCAGCCTTAGGAACTACATCAGGCACCCAGCCCCTTCTTCTTCTCTTTCTCTTTCCCTCGCTTTCTTCTTCCTTGGTTGTCACAGGTGAGCAGTTTTCTTCCACCTTGATATTTCTGCATCACCACAGGCCTAAAAGCAATAGAGCCAGCAGGCCATGGACTAAAACCTTGATACAAAACCTTTCCTTCATTGTTTTTCTCAGGCATTTAGTCACAAAGATAAAAAGTTGAGTTAACAAAATACTCCTTGAAGACTTCAAATACATTCCTACTTTAGGGTCCTTGACAGGAAAGTTCTCCCCCTACAGACAATTACCCAGACAGGTGTTCCCTGCTTCCCATCCTGCCTTGGCTTGAATGTCACATTCTTAATAAGGCCCACACAGCTTCCCTATTCAACTCTAAAAGCTGCTTCCATCCTAGTAACCTTCACTCTGTTTTAGTATTTTTTTTTGGGGGGGGGGGGTAGGTGGGGGGGTAGTGGAGGGGGAGAGTACAGCGGACTGAACTCAGGGTTTTGCACATGTCAGAAAAGTGCTCTACCACTGAACTACATCCCCAACTCTCTCAATTTTCTTCGCTTCCCACAGTATTTGTCATCTTCAAAACAACTTTTTACTTTATTTTTTGAGACAGGGTCTTGCTCTTTAGGCCAGGCTTGCCTTGAACGCAAAGCAATCTTCTTGTCTGAGCCTCCCAAGTGCTGGGATTACAGGCATGTACCACCACACCCAGCTTCTGTGTACTGGGGAATAGAACGCAGGGCTTGCTGCAGAGCTATACACCAGCCACGTACTATACAATTTTTTAAAACATATACATTATACCTTTCTCCTCCCACTGAAAAATAAATCCAAGAGAAGGATTTTGATTTTGAGCCAATGACACATCCAAAGCACCTAAAAGAGCCTAATATATATAGTAAATGTTCAGTAAGAACATGAGTGTATAAATATACTAATGATACAAATATAAGAACATAAGCCTGTGCATTTCTGAGAATTGTACCTATTAGAATTTGACAATTCAAATTGTCTGTGCATGTGTAACCAAGTAAAATATATGGCATATAAAGCTCTTATAAAATCTATTATTCTAATTTATTTTCCTTTGTATCTACTAACGATTAATGCTGACTTACTGAAAATGTCCCAATTTCATTTTGTTAACACAGGAGTCTGTATAATCAGGGAGACAGATTAAGTAGTTTTTTAAAAGACATTTATGCATTTGGCAAAATATATTTACTGTATATTATTAAACAAAAGTAGTTTTTAAAACTACACTTGTTTTAGGGGATAGGGGAATAGTACAAGGCAGTTACAGTGCTTGCCTGGCAAGCACTAGGCCTGGAGTAAAATTCCCCAGCACCACAAAGGCTGGACATGGTGATGCACACCTGGAATCCTAGCAGTTGGGAGGATGAGGCAGGAGGATTTCTGTAAATTCTAGGCCAGCCTAGGCTATGTAGTAAGTTCATAACCAGCCTAAACTACTGAGGGAGACCCTGCCTCAGAAATAATAATAACAAAAAAAAAACTACCCATTTTGCTATAGGCACAGTAACAGTTCAAAAAAAAAAAAATGGCCAATTCCTGACAAAGTTTGATGTGATACCCCAGAATTCTCTATTTAAATTCTTCAGACTGCAAATATTCAATGCCCAAATAAGACATTATTGGAAATGAGTACACACAAAGAGTCAAATATGAAAGGTTACTGGAATGGAGGCAGCTTTTGCTGCTTGCTGCAGAGGGAAGCTTTATGTGCCTTATTAAGAATGTGACATTTAAACAGATCTCCCTAAAATTTGTCAGTAATGAGATCACACCATTTATCAATTTTAAAAGCAAATGAAGGGAGACTCTATAACCCATAAATAAAACAGGCCTCCTATAAGTGTAATGGAAAAGCCCCCAGAAGCCACTACTCAGCTTGTACCTCTGAGTGACGTTCTATGCTCCCAGCGTCCGATCCGGAAGGCTGCTCATGCACATCATCCTCACCGTCTGATCCCGAATCCCGTTCATCCTGTACTGGGGTAGCACCACCATCATCTGCTTGAAAACAAAACAAAACCCACTTATGGTGTAAGATGGATGACATGTACAGTTAAAATGAGCACACCAATGCTAGTATTTTCGACAAAACAATATTCAGACAAGTACCAACAATCACTAACACATACTGTGGCACATGGAGCAGCAAAAATAAAACATAAGAGGAATGTGAAGCTTAAGAATTATCACTAAATTCACATCCCTACTTTCTCTTGACAATACTTATCACCTTTCTAATTTATATGATTTTTCAAGTTATTTTGTTTAATGTGGATCTTTTAGCTCATTGCTGAATCCCTGGAGCCTAGAACACTGCCTGTCATCTGATACACTGTTTATATAACACAAATAACAAATAATCTCGAAGTAGGAGAAATTCAGTAAGTATACACTATACTACAAAATGAGTTGTGAACATTGTTACCTAATTTTAACCAGTATTTTAAAAGTGTAGAGCAAAACTGTTGAGAGGCACGTAGGGGTGTTTAAAGCTCAAGATAGGCTCTTGGTGAGAGATTTAATAAAAATAAAAAATTTAACTGAAGCAGTCAACTATAGGAAAATCAAAAGGCTCTAAAGGAATGGGGGAATCCCTGTGGTGGCACACACCTGTAATCTCAGCACTCAGGAGGCTGAGGCAAGAAGATTGCTGTGAATTTGAGAGCAGCCTGAGCTACATAGTGAATTTAGGACCACCCTGGACTACAGACAAATACTGTCTCAAAAAAAGAAAAAAGAAAAAAAGAAAGAATGGAATTACTATAATAATAATTAGCTACTATAGTTAGCTAGGAAAAATGTAAAGTATAAGCAGTCATAATAAAAGTAATGTCTTTTTTTTCTTTTTCAGCACTGGAGGTCAAGCCCAGGCCTTCACAACAAGCTATTCTCTGCCCATTTTTATTTTTGTCTGTTTGTTTGTTTGTGACAGTCTCGCTCTGTAGTCCAGTCTGGTCCTTAATTCACTATATAGTTCAGAATGGCCTAGAACTTACCGCAATCCTCCTACCTCAGACTCCCTGAAGACTGGGATTATAGCCATGACCTACCACACACAGATATTATGTGGCAATGGGGATCAAACCCCAGGCTGCTCACTTCCTACGCAAGGGCTCTAATCACTGAGGTACTTATTAAAATGTAACTTTAAAACAAATGAATTGAAAAAAAATCCTCAAAAATATTAGAAAAAAAGTTTTAAGATAGGCCTGGTGGTGCAGGTCCATAATTCCAAAATTTTGTGAGGCTGAGGCAGGGAAAATCCTAAGTTTGAGCCCAGGCTGCGCAACTTAGCAGCGTATCAAGACCCTGTTTCAAATAAACAACTAAAAGGCTCTGGGGGTGTGGCTCAGTGTGAAGATCCTGTGTTCAATCCGCAAAACCACCAAAGTAAATAAACAAGTAAAATTTTTAAGCTGGTGGCAGTACACACTTGAAAGGCACTTGAGGTCATTACTATGTGCTATCCAAAACAAGAAATGGGGGGTGGGGGGGCTTAAAAAAAGAAACGGCTTAGGGGCTGGAGGAATAACACAATGGTTACAAGGCTCTGAGTTAGATTCCCCAGCACCACATAAAGCCAGGCATGGCAACGCTGGCCTGTAATCCCAGCACTCACTTGGGAGGCTGAGGCGGGATTGTCCTGAGTCCAAGGCAAGCCTAGGATACATGTGAGGTCAGGACCAGCTGAGCAAGATCCTGACTCAAAAAAAAAAGAGAGAGAAACAGCTTATTTAAAAAACTATTATTTAAGCAATTTTGGTCCCCCCCCAAAAAAAAAAAAAACCAGGATGTGAAGGGAACGCAAACTTAACCTCTTTCTCCTCATTAGGTCTTGCCCCAGGTAACATCCTTGTATCTATGGCACCTTGTACAGTGTTAGCAGAGTGGGCTCCTTCATGTTTACATGAACAAGAAAGAAGGCAGTCCAAATTTCAGTGAGAAAAGCTCTCACAGCCAAGGAAAAGAAGCAGGTGGGTTTTTTTTTTGTTTTGTTTTTTGTTTTGTTTTTTGAGACTGGGTCTCACTCTGTAGTCCAGGCTGGTCCTGAACTCACTATTTAGGCCTAGCAGGCCTCGAACTCCTCCTGCCTCAGCCTCCAGAGTGCTGGGATTACAGGCGTGAGCCACTAGGCCCAGCTTTACGTGGTGCTGGGAATCGAACTCAGGGTCTTGGCAAGCGCTTTAACCGCAAGCGCACTCTTTACTCTGAAAAAAAAATGGTTGTAACTCCGACAAGGAGTTGGTCTTTCTTAATGGGAAACCAGGGCTATTGGAGAAATTAAGCTAGACATAGTCGGGTCGACGGAGAATGGCCGGTACCGAAAAGACATTACTTTGGGTTCTCAGTAGGACTCTCAACTCCTGGGGACGAGGGTGGGGATGACAGGAGAGACTTCCCCAGGGCTCCGCACACAGCAGCAGGTGCTACATACACTGAAGTGGCTCCCCTGATTCGGCAAATCCCTTCGCTGATTCAAAACGGCTTTCCCTCCAGAGACGCAGCTACTTGGCCGGAGGCTCGTCCAACTCCGCCGCGCTGTTCTCTTCGGGCCAGCGCCGAGGGTACAATCTCCGGGGCCGCCCGACACCGCCCTGCAATCATCGTCCCTGTCCCTCCCCCTCGCCCGGTCCTCCCGGCCCTTCACCCACCTGACTGGTCGCCGCTGTAGTATTCCGAGTCCATGGCAGGCGGGCTCTCCGCGGGGAGTGTCCGCGCCCCGCGCCGCCCCCGTCACCTCCTTCCCGGTGGTGTGACCTCCGGAGGGGCGGCCTAGAACTCCGAGGCTCCCGACTGACCCGAGAATTCCAAGGATGAAAGAACAGCGGCTACAGGGGAGAAAGCTTCGACCTGAAAGCGGCAGGAAAGGCCGTACAGGGAAACCAGTAGGCGTGCGGATCAGGGGTCTACTTCCCAGAAGCACCTCTGCGGCCAAAATGGCGCCGGCCCACGAACCTCAAAGGGATGCAGTGCGCACGCGCTGTCGTGCGTCACACCAGCCAATGAGAAGACACATGGTAATAATGCAAGTCGCAGCCGGAAAGGAGATGACTGGGAAACTGAGCCAGACCTCTGGTTTCGGTTAAGTACCTTCCTCGTAAGGAACTTGGTCCGTCGTCATGGAAAGGTTATTACTTACTTAGTTCTGCCTTCGCAAATGCCTTAGTAAGCTTTTGACCTATTCCGAAAAATGAAGACCCGCCAAAATTAATTTTCTGTCATTCAAATAAGTACCTGTCGTTCCCGTCTTGCAACGAGGCGCTGGATTCCCGCCCTCCGATCGCAGAGGAAGTATCGCAGTGCACTCTGGGACTTGTAGGTCAAAGGCTGGGGCGTTACGGTGCGTTACCTGCTGGAATGATTAACAGCGCTTTCGCCCAAGGCATTTTATTTTGGTTATAAAATAACTTAATTTCCACTGTAAGGACCCATTTGGTCAACAGAAGTACGTATCTCTACCTTAAGAAATATTCCCGATGAAACCTTGAGAAAGATAATGTTGAACTTGTTTACTACTCCTTGACATAGGCGTGGTGAGAAGCCTCCTCGTCTCTGTAACACTGGAAGGGCTCTCTACAAGGAACCACCCTCACCATACAGGTTAGATAAAACACGTGCAGTGAAGAGGCCAGTCAAAGAAGTGTAGTTAGAGCAGAGTGCTTGGCAATTTAAGTGCAGCTTCACGACGGGACCCCAGAGCTTCTTTCCTCCCACTGACTATCCAAAAGTCCCTGGCACAGGATTTCTTGAGCAGCATAGATGGGCCTTCTTTGATCTTGAACGTCTCTCATTTTGAGGACTGCCATTCCCAGTTAACCCATAGTGGTGATGGTGAGGAGCCACCCTGGAAAAGGTCATCCGCCAATGACACTGAGGACAGAGAAGAGAATGGAGAGGCAAGCCTACAACAGTTTGCAATCTTTCCCCCTTGTCGAAAACCCAGCCACACCGAGTTCCTTAATACACTGTGACCTGCTGAACTGAGTCAGCCTAGCACTGGCAGAGCTGCAGACCAGAGTCTCACAGTTCTAGGTCTAATTGTGGGCTTGGTCAGCTAGAACATGCTACCACGTTTCTATGAGGTTCATTTTCCTTATTAAAAAAAATTTTTTTTAAGACAGGGTCTCATTCTGCAGCCCAGACTGGTACTGAATTCACTATGGATCCCAGGCTGGCCTTGGGCTCACAGCTGTCCTTCTGCCTCAGCCTCGCTAGTGCTGGGATTTGCTAGGCAAACGCTTTAACCGCTGAGCCATCCTCCAGCTTCAGTTTCCCTATTTTTAAAATGAAGGAATTGAATCAGAAAATTTCAAGGACTTGTAGCTTTATTATTGTCAGAAATGGAGAAGTCAGGTTTTCACGTCTGACCCAGCTTCACGTGCTGGAACCAGTAGGGGGCTCTGCCAGGAAAGAAACAGGATGGATACGTTCTAAGCCTGCTGGTTTGCCTGTGGGCTCACTTTCAGCATCTCAGCCTCATAATTTGGTTAGACAAAAAAACGAAATTCGTCCCACCAAAATTGTTTATAATTCTGAAAGAGAGGGATCCACTTATAATGGATAATGAATAACTAAACATCAGTACCATGACACACAACACAGCTGTTAACACAATTGAAGAGTCTCTATCTGCTTACAGAGAACATCCAGAAAATATTGGTCGGTGAAAAAAGAGGTTGTAGAACACTATCAACATGTTAATTTTGTTTGTATGAACAACCTAAACAGCAAACAAAAATGCAAATTAAGAATTTCTTAGTAAATATAAAGGAAAAAGGACTTTCCAACAATGTCTCAAAGGCCATAAAATATTTTTAAATTGACTACATTATAATTTTTTAAAATAATCTATACAGCACATGCAATATGCCATTAGTAAAATTTAAAAAAATTATTAGGGAGGGCTGGAGGAATGGCTCAGTGGTTAAAGAGCTTGCATAGCAAGCATTATATCAAATGCTAAGTAAATGCGTTTGACTCCCCAGCACCACATAAACTGGGCGTGGTGGCACATGCCTGTAATCCCAGCACTTGGGAGGCTGAGGCAGGAGGATCACTGTGAGTCCAAGGCCAGCCTGGGCTCCATAGTGAGTTCAGGACCTCTGGGCTACAGAGTGAGACCCTGTCTCGAAAAGAAAACTTCGGGAATCTTAAAAAGAATTTTTTGCAGCTCATATCATAGACCAAGGGCCAATCTCCTTAATGAAGATAGGCCCCTTAGAAATAAGTAAAAAGAAGAATAGAAAAATGTGCAAAGGATATGAAAGATCACAGAAGAGAAAATATTAATACCCTTAAGATATTTAAGAGATATTTGGCTTAAAATGAAAGAAAATCTTAATAAAATCACATTGACATAATACTTGTCACTTCTGCAAAAATTGGATTACATTTCACTGGTGAGGTTATGGAGTAGAAGGTGTTCCCATTAGGCTCCGGAGGAATATATTGGTATATCTCTCCACAAAAAGCAATTTGGAAATGTGTATAAAAGCTACAAATGGCCAAGTGTGGTGCATGCCTGTAACTCCAGCACTAGGGAGACTGAGGCAGGAGAATCACAAGTTCGAGGCCAACTTGAGCTATATATACACAGTCCAAGGCCAGCCTGAGCTACGTAGCAAGACCGTGTTTCAAAACAAGTTACAAATGCATATGATCTTTGACCCAGCATTTTCATTCAAAAAATGTATCTTGTATACTTGATCATGTACAAAATGATGTGTCTACAAATTATTTATTATAGCCTTATTTATAATAACAAAGATCAGAAGTAATGTAAATGTCCAAACAGACATAAACACAAAATTATATTGTATCCATACAAATGAAATGTTACCTAGTGTAGCTATAACAAATATGAAGGAGAGTTTTTATATATGGTTTTGAAAAGATTTCCAAGATAGATGCAGTGAAAAAAATATGAAATGCTGACCTGTGTTACAGTATGTCATCTATTGTGAAAGGAGGTATTAATTGAAACTGGCTTGGTTGCCAGCCTGCAGTGCTATTAGGAGGTGGTGGGAAGAAGTTAATTCATTGAGAATGTGCCCTGAAAAAGGATACTGGGCTCCTGGCCCCTTTCTTTCTGCTTTCTCACCAGGATTAAGTAAACAGCTTCTGCCATGTGTATTTGCCATGATGTACTGTGCTGTTAGGGCCAAAGCATTATGGCCAAACAACCATCAACCTAAACTGAAACCTATATTCCTTGAATTTGCTTATCTTAGATATTTTGTGACAGTGAAAGAAGTTGACTAACTGGAAGGGATAGCACATATTTGTCATTAACAACTATGTCAAATATGAAAATTGTATATAAACAAATTAATGATTATTAGGGAAAATGAAAATAAAGTAAAAAGCCTTTAATTTCTTTATAACAAATAATACATTTATTTAATAGTGTGTGTGTGTGTCTGTCTTTCCAGAGGAGATTATTATGGAAGTCTGAGTGAATGAGGTAAGAAAGTGCGGAGCACCATCCAATTGGTCAGAAGCCCACAGAGAACAAATACAGAAAATGAGTTGGTCTTTTATATAAAGCTGGGACAGAATTTTTCCACTCCCTTGGACATCAAATTTCTAGGATTTACAGCTTTGGACTCCAGGACTCATACCACGAACACCTGGGTTTTCAGAGTTTTGGCCTTATACTGAAAATTATACCATCAGCTTCCCTAGTTTTAAAACTTTCAGGCTTAGTCTGAGCCAACCTTCTATCCCAGTCTCGAGCTTGCAGACTTACCAGCCTCTATAGTCATGTGATCCAGTTCTGCCAGTAAATTCTCCCTCAGTGTGTCTGTCTGGCCATCTCCTACTGGCTGTGTCATTGGAGAACTCTGACTAATAAATACTTAATACACCGCATTAACTTCGCAGCTTACTAATAGGCTGGAGCCCATCGTTGAAAAACTTTGTCTTCAGTTACCCGTGGTAAGAGAGCCCGATTCACTAGCCATGGTGGGGCTACATCTCCTGGCCCAGACAATCTAAGCAGCAATACAAAACTTCTTCCCTGGTCTTGTCTGTGTTTTAAGTATGGATGTGTACGCTGTGCTGAGCCCTATCTCGGATGTGTACGCTGTGCTGAGCCCTATCTCGGCACACATTTATGAATGTATAGATGGATGGATGGATAATTATTCAAATTACAAAGGATTCTTTTTGTTTTGTTTCAGTTTAGTTTTGGTTTGTGGTGAAGTTCACATCACTGAGCAGGAACTGCAGGCATGTTATATAGAGAATGTAACTGCACCGCTGTGACCAAAATGCCTGAGAATATCAACATAAAGGAGGGAAGGCTTAGTTTTGGCTTATACTTTTGAGATTTAAGTGCATGTCAGCTGGCTTTATTGATTTTGGACTTGGTGAGGCAGGAATGTGGCAGCAGGCCACAGTAGAG
The DNA here is from genome assembly GCA_004027205.1 of Ctenodactylus gundi. Lineage (NCBI taxonomy): Eukaryota > Metazoa > Chordata > Mammalia > Rodentia > Ctenodactylidae > Ctenodactylus > Ctenodactylus gundi. The sequence continues at coordinate 38,685 of PVKB01003798.1, forward strand.
GAAAGCTGCTCATCTCATGATAGACAGGAAGCAGAGGAAAGGGAGGAAATAGCCAGAAAGGAAAGCATGGGGTACCACATACCTTTCAAAACCACATCCCTAGCAACCTACTTTCTCCATATGGGCTCCACTTCCAAATAGCCCATTAAACTATCAGCTCATCAGTGTATTAATAGATAAAGTCAGCACACTTGTGATCCAGTCACCTCTAGGCCCTGAGTCTGAACATTGCTGCACAAGGGACCAGGCCCTCAATACATAAGTCTTGGGAAAACACTTCATGTTTAAACTGTAACATAGATTAAGATTTGGAACCAAGGTCAGACCATGTGACCTTCACAGCTTCTTTACCATTTAAATGTACAATTACATGTAATTATTACATCCACAGTGTCATGTCAACACCATCATTATTTATCTTCAAAATTTTCCATCACTGTAAATAAACTTTATGCCCTTTAGACAATAATCAATAACTCTTCTGTCCCCTTTTGTCATAGCCCTGGTAACTTCTAATTTGTTCTCTTTCTCAATGAATTTGCCTAGTTTCTACATTCCTCATTAGTGGAAGCGTATGCATTATTTGGCCATGTGACTGGCTCATCTCACTTAGCATATTTCCAGGACTTTTCCACATTGTAGTATCTTCCATTCATTTTTGTGACTGAATAATATTCCACCCGCTGCATCTGCATACCTTGCTTATTCATTCACCTGTTGATAGACACTTGGATGGTCTCAGCCTTGGGCTACTGTTAACAATGGTGCCGCAAACAACAGAGCAGCAGGATAAGAATCAACATACAACAAGTCAGCTGCATCTGTGCCTGAGTGATGCGCAAAGGAGAGAGCAAAGACAACTCCATTTACAGTCTCATCAAAAATAATACAGTACACTAAAAACCACAGAAATGAAAAAGACATAAATAAATGAAAAGATACTCTATGTTCATGGGTTGAAAGATCTAATACTAAGGTGATAAAGCAATCTACTTTTTCAATGCAATCCCTATCTAAATTTTAGTGGCATCTTTTTTTTAAAAAAAATGAAAAATGTATTAAAAATATGCATAACTTTAAGGAGTTTCTGAATAGTCAAAACACTCTTGAATGAGAATAAAGTTGGAGAACTCACACTTCCTGATTTCAAAGTTTAATGAATAAGGAGGATGAAAAGTATGGTACTATAGGCCAATGCAATAAAATTCAGAGCCTTGAAATAAATTTTTACATGTATGATCAAGTGATCTTTGACAAAAGTGCCAATACCATTCAGTAGGGGAAAGAAGAGCTTCGTCAGCAAGCAGTGCCAGGAAAACTGAATGTCTTTATGGAACAGAATGAACTTGAACGCTTTTCAATATACAAATATTAACTAAACTGTACTAAAGCCAACATAGGAATATAAAGTATAAAACTCCAAGAAGAAAATATAGGCCTGTATTTTGCAATGGTTTCTTAGATAGGACACTGTAAGCGTAAACAATGATCATTTGCATTAATGTATACATATATAGAGATTCCTAGGACATATTATCCATGCTAGGCATAGTTATATCTTAATCACAGCAGGCTAACTACCACTGTGTAGTTATATTATTATTATAACAGAAAGATATAAAGAGGAAAATAAGAAAGAATAGTGGGGCTATTGGCTCTAATTTGAGAAACTATGCAGAAATACATTGTTTTTTCAAAAGCAGTTTAGAGAAGCAGTGGGTTTTCATGGACTGTTTAACACTTTTCCAGGTACCTAGATGTAAATATATACCAGTACCAAGAGCAAATCCTTTCCTGCCCTGCCTGTCCTGCCCTTGGCTTCCTCTGGCCTGCAGCATCCTTGCCTAGCAGGATGGCTGGCAACCCCTGTCTCCCTGTCTTCTATGACTACTCAGCAGATGGAATGGACAGTGCAGCCACGGACCACAAAGGGCCTGCCATTTCTCTAGACCTACAAACTAACACTCCTGGAGCAACTGTGGTTAAGATGATATAATTACTGGAAGATTACTCATTCTTCAAACTTTTGTGTTTGAATCCTTTGTCACTTACTAGCTGTGTGACATTGGGCAAAGTGTTTAGCCTCTCTGCTTCAACTTTCTCATCTGTAAGTTGGGAATAATAGTATTACTTCTCCTACAGAATTATTATAAGGATTATTTGTATCAGTATACACATATATAGTGATTCCTAGGACATATTATATGTACTAACCAGTACTATTATTTTGGATACTAAAAAAACTAAATCTTGGTTCTTATATTAGTTTGCTCTCTGTTGCTATATATCTAAAGCTGAGTACTCTATAAAGAAAAGAGTTTTATTTAGTTCACAGTTCTAGAGGCTCAAGGGCATAGTGTTAGCATTGGCTGGGCCCTGGGGAGGGCCTCATAGTAAATGGCACGACAGAGCACGAGTGAGAGATGACATAGTGAGAAGAAGGCCAGAAGGGGGAGGGGGGAGACTTTGCTATTTAATAATGACCTTCTTGAAAGAACTAACCAGGTCCTGTGACAACCACCACCAAGTGAGCTAACATCTCACTAGAACCCACTTCCTAAAGCTTCTACCACCTCAACACCAAACCTCCAACTTATAAATCCCTTGAGAACAAACCACATTCAAAATGTAGTAATTTCTGTCTTAAGAAGCTTGCAGTCCACTAGAAAAGCTTAATCTGAAGAAAGTACATGATAAGAGATGAATTCTGTGATGTGGGTAACACATGCTGTAAGAATTAAAAGAAGGATGAGCTAGAATGACCTGTGAAGTCAGGACTGTCTCTGGGGAAAGGCTATGTGACTTGGTTATTTGACAAAGGCAGGTTTGGATGGAAGGACAATCACAATTCTGTTGTCGTTTGAATCTTAAATGTCCTCCAACCATTTCTGTGTTGAAGATTTGGTCTGTAATGCAGCAGTGTTCAGAGGTGGGATTTTTGGAAGGTGATTGGATTAGAAGGCTCTGACTTTATGAATGGATTAATCCACTTATGAATTATAGCTCAATGGGTTCGGGGGAGGGATGTTGTTATTGAAGCAAGCTCTTTCTTCTTTTTTTCCAGCTTCCATGAGGTGAGTAGCCTTCCTCCACCACATTCCTGCCATGGTGTTTCCGCCTTGCCATAAATCTAAAGGCAAACAAATATGGACCAAAACCTCTGAGTCCAAGAGCCAAAATAAATCTTTCCTCCATTTAAGTTGATTTCTTCAGATATTTTGTCACAGTAACAAAAAGTTAACATATATTTTAATCACAGCAGGCTAACTATCCACTGTGTAGTTACATTATTATTATAACAACAATGAATTTTAGTGTCTTGGTTCCCTTGTCACTAGGCAGTGGCATCAATGGCAGGTTGGAAGTGGCACCCTGTAGTTAGTCAGGGGTTCTAGCTCTTTGCATAATGTTTCTCCACTATTCCCTTAGGCCTCAGAATGCTGGGTTCTCTGCATGCCACCAGTCAGTAGAAGAAGAGTATGTAGTATGGGATGGCACAGAACGTTTAATGGGCTCGTCATGGAATACAGTGGTTCTGGTTTGAATATGGCTTATCACCTCTGAAATTCATGTGAAAATTTAATTACTGTTGTGGTAGTGGTGAGGCAATTAGGTACAGGGATTAATGCCTTCCCACCACAGCAGGCCATCCTAAAGCAAGACTGTTCCCTGTGATCTGTCTCCTCTGTATGTGCTTGCTTATTCCTTTGATTTCCACCATGATATGAAGCCCTTACCAGGCAGCACTGCTTCACCTTTGGATTTCCCAGTCTCCAGATCTGTAAGCTGAGATAAACTTCTTTCCTTTATAAATTAACTAGTCTCAGATATTCATTTAGTGCAATGGAAAACAGGGGTATACTGAAGTATACAGCTTATCCTCATTCCACGATCACATCTAACTCTGAGTGAGACTAAGAAGAGTGTTCCAATTGTGGGATCAGGAAGAAAAGAAACTGATCTTGGTAGACATGAAGCATTCCAGGTAAAGGCTTAGAAATTCATTTCAAAGCCTCTTTTCCCAGAAATGAAGCCCTCACCAATGAGTGTAGGCTGCTCACCACCAGCCCCTTCCAAGAGCTAGATGACAGTCATCACTACCTTTATCATCATAATCAGCATCATCAGTATTATTTAGAAAGTTAATTGAGCCACCTCATAAGCCAGTTTAGCTTTTCCCTCTCAGTACCTTAATCTCCACCTGGCAATAGGATTAGTCACTAGGATGCCATTGACTCTGGTCATAAAACAGTGGCCTCTTGTTTATGACCGTGCCCTTGGCTTAAATGCCAAGGCCTAAGATAGATTTATTCACTGGATTGCCCGAAGGTCTCTAGAGAGAACATAATCGTCTTTGTCACCTCCTTTCCCCTCCTGTTGCTCTCTGGTGGGCTCTTCAGAGATCCCAGGGTAATAAATCATTGTCAGCCATGAACCTTTCCTGTTAGGCTGAGACTGTGGGTGCTACCTGGCCCAACAGGACTTTGGATCTCAGACCCGCCCCGTTGAGGAAGGGCTACATCACAGCTGCTGGTCCAGAAGGATGAAGTTCTCTGGCTTGCTTGAGTCATACCCTTGGTATGTTGGAATCAAGATCTTCTAAGAATATCTCAGGTCCAAACTCTCTTCCCTTCACTTTCCTCTGGGCTGTCTCTTCCTACCCCTTAAGGAGGATGAAGACATGGTCACCTCTTTCAGGAGGACATTTGTTCTAGTCCTTGCCCTTTTCCTTTTCCTCCCATCCTTGATTGCACCTGGAACTATGATCTGTACATTGGTTTCCAACTGCAGGTGACTCCCCTGGCCTGGGTAGGTGGGATTGAACCAGGGAACGCTGAGATACATCTCCAGCTTTTTCTGTCTTGAGACAGGGTCTTGTGAAATTGCTCAGTCTGGCCCCAGACTTGGACTATTTTCTACCTGAGCCTCCCAGTTAACTGAGATTATAGGCATGCATCACCATTTCCAGCCCAAGAGGTGCCCTTGTCACCTAGGAGACATTCGGTAATAATGTCTGGGGACATTTTGATTTATTACCACTGGATGGGGCACTCTAGTGGATAGAGGCCAGAGATACTGCTAGACACCCTGAAGTGCCTAGGACAGCTTCTCCTACCCACCAACAAAAAGCAAGCCAATACAAAACATCAATAGAGCAAGTGTGTAAGAGCTGGTAAATAAGTGGTTCTTGGGATCTTTTTTCTGAACCTGCCTTTGAGTGGTAAGATCACATAGCCTTAGTCCATTGGCTAAGAACTCAGTCAGTTATTAGTTCAACCTATGACTCTTGAATTTTACTTTTCAGTTTCTGCAATGCTCTGTAACTAAATTTTTAATAATGACATTACTCATTTCTTCCTGCTCTTCTTTAAAAATTCTGAAATAACTAAGAATGCCATTATACCTATTGCTTTATGTGTGATATACTTTTGTGACATAGACTTAATTTCCTTTAATGTTGCAATTCACTTATTCAGTCTTTGATATAAGTTTAGCCTAAGAAATCTGATTGATGTAATGATAACTTGAATGTCTTTTGTATAGCAGCTCAATTGATAATAACCAAATCTTGGAAGAAATCAATATGTTCAAGTACAGATGAGTAGATAAAGAAGATGTGGTATACAATTGAGTATTACTTTGCCATTAAGAATGACACATTTGAGTCATTTTTAAGAAAATGGATGCACCCTGAGACACTATGCTCAGCAAAGTGAATCAGATCCAGAAAGTTAAACATTATATATATTGTTTCTCTAATATGAGAAAATCAAACGATCAAAAATGTAAGAGACATGGAGGAAGTAAGAATATGGAGTTTGTGGAGAGAGAAAGGGAAGGGGGGGTGAAAGGGTGGGAAAGAGAAAGGGAGATGATATGTTTAAAGAAAAGAAGCAAGTCTAAGCATGATAGTGGGAGTTAAGGGGAGGGGAAGGGATTATAATTTTGACTATATATATATATATATATATATATGCACAAAATACTCAAGCTCAATGTAAACATTATGTAACACACACACACACACACACACACACACACACACACACACACATATATATATATATATATATATATATGGGAAAAAAACAGAGCCAGTGTTGAGAAACTGAGCTACAGATAGCGTGTGCTATGTGACTTGCACGTGTGCACTGTGGATAACTATGGCTCCAAGGAAGCCTTTAGCTCTGCTTATTTCCCAGGTAGTCCTTTGCCCTCATCTCAGAGACCATGGAAATGAAGGAAAATGCCCTTCAGATTCCTGCCATGTCAGGAAAGCACCTTCTCTAAAAGTCTCTAAGATGTCTTACCCATCCTTGAAGTGAGGGAGGAGGGACTCCAGGCTCAGCTGAAGATTAGTGTGATGTAATGAGCTGCAATAAATACTGGGCATGGAGGCAGGGGAACCTCAGCTCACATCTTATCTCTGATACTTTTGGCCATGTGACATACACAAGTTGTTTTTTGTCTTGTTTTTCTAACCTGTGACTTTAATTTTCTTACTATGAAAGAGATAAATACCATTGTACATTGTTTGTTTATTGGTCCTACAGCTTGAACTCGGGACCTTGCATGTGCTAGGCGAGTGCTCTACCACTGAGCTACATCCCCAGCCCCTAGTACATAGTTTTTATGATAACTGAAAGAGATGCCACATATGCAGAGTGTAGAACAAAGAACACGCTCATTAAATGCTAGCTCCTTTTGAGACGGAGAATTCTAAAGGGTTTTGAAGAGTGATTCAGCCACAGAGCTCTCTGCTGACAGCTGTGCAATTTTATGGAGTTAATGGGTAACATGGCTGGTATAGGCTTGATGGGAAGAGTAGGGCCACCAGGAGGGAAATGTCTTCAGGTGGTTGTGTGATGTGACACTAGACCTGAGACGGACTGCTGAGCGTCGTCTTAGTGGCTGTGACAAGGCTACAATGGACTCCACTGTTGTACAGGGAAGGAATGAACCATAAGTTGTCATGGATGCTTTTTGGCTCAGAATCAGCTCAGAATCCTATTTCTTAAAGGTTAGCAGAATATTTGCATCATGAGGAGAATTGTAGAAATAGCACTAGACTGGGAGAGAGCTATCCTTGGCTACCAGTGTGACTACCCTGCCTGCTCCTGAAAGAGACAAAATCAAAATGGAGTTAGTTCTGTTCAATCCCTCCATCCATTTGCCCCTCCCCTCTCCCTGAGCTCATGAGAAAATCAACTTTTGGTCCCAACCCTGCACCTGTGCCAGAAACAACCACAATATGCTTCTGTATATCCAGAGGTCGCCATGGCTGATAGATTGCAAGTTTCTGTATACCCAGAAGTCTCCATGGTCAATAGATGGTACATTAAATAGATGCATAAACTTCCTGCTGTAAAAACAATGTATCCCCCATTTCTCTTTTGTTCTGTCAAAATTCCCCTTCTGTTCTGTAAAAATTCCCCCTTCTTGGTTCCCTGTTCTCTAAGTATAAACACGCCTCACCCATGTCGTTCGGGGTCCGGGACCTTTGGTGGTTGGGTCCCAGCATGCTGGTCTGTCTGGACAATAAACTCTTGATCACCACTGCCTATGAGTCCCATGTGTCAATTTGTGCTACAACACTCCTACCCCTGTTCTTGCTTCTGAGAGTTGGGTTTTCTAGATGACAGAAAGCTGAGGCTCCAGGAGAGTTTGCCTACAGAAGTCCCCCTTTCCACACGCCTGTTCTCCCAGTGGTCAGGCAGGCCCTGGCAACTGTATACATACTCTTTAGGCTGGGAAGAAAGAAATGCTCTTCCAGAAAAGCGAGAAGCAAACAGCTAGTGACTCTGGATTAATAAGCTCCCCTCTGGACTTTCCTGTAACGACAAAATCCAAAGAGAACTATGAGCACAGATTTGGTCACTGCAGTGTCATGCAGGATAGCAGAAGATCAGACACTTCCATGTGTCTATCCAGGAAGTATGAGTGCACAAATGATGGAGGCCGGTGTGACAGACTGTCACATTGTCTTTAAAGACTGGTGACAAAAATTTAGGGCAGTCTTAGAAAATGCTTGTGATAGAATGTTGGTTATTTAAAAGGGAGAGAAGTTTGTAGGTCTAAAACAAATTTCTACCAAATAGTTTATAAGTCAGGCTCTGGCCTGGAACATCTTAAGAACAGTTTAGTTCTACATAGGAGTCTCTGCCAGATGATGTCTTGCCTAAGGGCAGGGAAAGATGGCAGAACAGACACTTGAACAGCACCAGAGTAACGGCTGGTCATCTGTGGGCATGAGCAGGAGCCACAGCCTAATCCTGGATGGGGAACATGGTATCTTCTTGAACCAAGAAAACTATGTGTAGCATGAAGCCCCAGAAGTGAAATACTAAAAGTGAGGAATTATGGGGATAAACTCTAGACCTCATTCACTTCGTTTACTTTTACTTACTTGTATTTAACAACACTGTCAGAGAACCTGTGCCTAAGCCACATACTATTAGGCTCCCAGTAATTTTGCTATGGATGACACCTCTGCTGTATTCATCATGGTATTAATAGTTGCCTAAGCTGTTTCTCAGGATCCCTGAGTGACTTCTTTCCACATTTCATTGGTATTTATAGATACAATGCATAATGTTCACATTGATCTTGAATATTTTGTACGTATACACATCGTGGCAAGATTATAAATCCTTCTCCCTCTTCCACTTTCCCCCCGCTCTCTCTCCCTTCCAATTTCCGTTATTAGTTCTATGAAATAATTGTGGTCTGGGTTTCTCATCCAGAGTGACTTTTGTCCAGCTCAAATCTGTTTAAACCACCAACACTTCACCTGGGCCAACAAGTAACATCTTTGATGTCAAAAGGCCAAAAATTCTACTCTAAGCTCATGCTAATGCCACCATTTTATGAATATACATCCTATGAAGAGCCTTGAAATTAGACTGCACATGTGCAAATCACTCACTATTTCCCTTTTCCCTGCACCAATCACCTTTCCCCATACCTGAGACCAGCCTTCTTCTTTATCCCATAATGCCCCTTCAGCCTACCCGCCAGAAGGTGGGTTTGTGTCTAGCTCTCCTGTCCTTTGGCTGCCTTGTGAATAAATCTTTTGCAAAACTTGTCATTTCAGTAATTCCAATAGGTAAAATAGGCCTGGTTTGTAACAAAAGTAAGAGTTGACGTAGAGACTGGGTGGGATTTCAGGTGGAAGGGGAGGAAAGCTCATCAGACAGTGACAGAACTTGGAATGTAGCATTAGCTGGAAGGCTCAAAGCATACAGCCTTCTTCAAACCATCCTTAAAGTCATCTCTCAACTCTTGGCCTTGCCATGGGCTCTTTGTTATAAGGTATAGAAATGGCTTAAGTCTTCTCAACAGAACGAATCTTCAGGAAAAGTCATGGGACCCACCTGCAGGAGCACAGGATGCTCTTAGACAGTGGGAGAGAGGCTGGAAAGTGAGTCTCAGTCCCACTTGGTTCTGGCCCTGAATTTTGACCGCTTTTTTCTCCCTAGAAGAACTTGGTCTGTTCCCAGAAAAGTCCCAGGGTCTCCCTGCCTTGGCTTGTACTCTACCTCAAAGATGACACAGCTCCTTGCCATATCTCTGCCTTCAGGGTCTGAGTCTCTCCCAAGTCCTGGAAGAGGGATGGAGCCTGGCTGGAGGATCTAGTTGAGTCAACTGTGAGGACCACAGAGTCCTCTCTTCAGCTAAGGAAAGGGCTATGGCAAAGTGGGCATCTACATACACTCACTGTCCACCTGCCTCCAAAGTGGCTTCCTCTGGGCCATATAGTCACCCCAGGGACAGCTTGATCCTCAGGGTACAATGCCTGATACACTTCCCTTCAGAAGTGTCCATATTGCCTCATAGCCCAAGACACCTCTGTGGCCCCATGGAACCTCCTGGGAATCTAGTTGCTCAGATGACCTTGGCCCTGGCATAAGACTTCCCAGGTGCCCTGGACATTTCCTGCATCTGTGCACCCTGCCCAACTTTTTGTCTTGCCTGTATTGCAGTGAAGGGTAATTATCTTGGGCCACACATAAAATATGTAGTATACTTTCTATACCACAGCTGCTGAAACATTTTAGCTTATTGAATTATCTTTTAAAAATAACACAAGTCCAGGTTGAATAAATAAAAATTACATATCTCCTTAATAACTCTTAAGCGGCTGTCTTCACTGACACACACACATAAATAGGTTGAAATATGGTTATTGGTGATCTCTGTGTTTCGAGAGCCAAGTTGCACATGCATGTGTTAGATCTGATACACACAGGTTTTACTTCACCTGATTGTGTGGTGGGCACAGGAGGCAGAGTTAGCACAGAACTGTGCCCTCCCCCACACAGTGTTCCAGTGTCACCTAATCAATCCCTCCTTGATCACCATGCAATCAAGTCATGACTAATATTGCTAAAAATCACATAATGTTAAAAATTTACGACCCTTGGGACTGCATTACTGGCCGTCCAGGGTCACGTGCAGTCCACAGGCCACAGGTTGGACATGCCACGTCTACAGAAATTTATGCTCAATAATTGCGCAATCAAGTTACCAAAAAGAAAATGCAAAGGGGAGTGGTGGAGGAATAGCTTAGCAGTTAAAGTGCTTGCCCAGGAAGCACAAGGCCCTGAGTTCAATTCTCTAGCATCACATAAGATAGCTGTGGTTGTGCATGCCTGTAATCTTAGCACTTAGGAGGCTGAGACAAGAAAATCACCATGAGTTCAAGGCCAGTGGACTGCAATAAAAGACCCTGTCTCAAAATATATATATTGTTTTAGGAAAATTTATGAATTTGTATGTTGGAACTCATTTGAATCTAGCCAGGGCTGCATGCAGCACCCAAGCTATGTGTTTAGAAAATCTTACTGTACAAGAAAAAAAAAATTTTTTTCTTATACTTTCACACTCAACACAGAACTCTTGTAACCAGATATCCAGGCAATTTCCCAGTGGACTCCAGCTAAGTGCCCTATAATTCAGTTTAATTCTGATACTTTCTACCTGGATTACAGTTAGGTCTCAGGATAAGGGCATTCAGCTGCCCTAGACTGACCCTACTTTAGAGGCCAATTGCAACCCACAAGTTGTAGCCTATACTACAAGTCAAGAGTTCCCACCAATTCCTCCCCTCGGGTTCCGTAACAAACAGGTTCCAAGAGCACAGGGAGATGCTTGCTTATGTTTACCAGTTTATTTTAAAGGCCATTATAAGGACATAATGAGCAGACCAATGAAAAACTCCGCAGGCAGAGTGGAAGAAGGGACACGGGGCTTTCACACCCTTGCTGGACTCGGCTCTCCTTGCACCTGCTTGAGATCTAGAAGCAAAGCAAATGTCATTCAAAAGGTTTGCCTTTTGGAAGTTGGTAGGTAGCGTTGATGGTCTTTCTAGTGGCTGGCCCCACCCTGGGGCTGTCTATGTAGGGCCCAAACTCAGTCACCTCATTAGCCCAGGTGTTATCAAAGTGGCCCATGATGAGTAACTGAAGACACTTCACCCACTCAGCACATTCTAAGGATTTTAGGAGCTCTGTGACATGAACCAGGAACACAGACTAAACATAGTTCAAGTGTGGCATTTGGAAGCAGAGCATCTGCGGTGGATGTTGCCTGGAAAGATGCAGAGCCCTGGGCGGACGTGCTGGCGGCCAGAGGCAGGTGTGCTGATGATAGTACGGCTGCCCTGCTGAAGAACAGACTTCCGTGAGAACGGCTGGCTGGGGCTCTGGCAGGCATGTGGGAGTGGATACACTGCAGAGAGAGATCAAAGTCCTGTAATAAATGACCTGGGGCTGGAGCACTCAGCCATTTCCTCTTGGGGCCCTTCCGCTTCTTATTCCCTTTCTCGCTCTATGACACACCGGAGCCCCAGGAGTGCCACCTTTCCTGCTCTTTGGAGTGCCCACGGTGGAAAGAAAGGGAGCCAGCTGGGTCCCATCCTGACAAGGTAAGGGAGTCCCACGGAGAGGTTCTCCAGCTGGGAAGACGGGAGAAGGGGCTCACCTCCGGTGTGAGGGTTTCTGGGGAGGAGGCAGGTTAGGAGGCCCAGACTGGAAGCAGGGTGGGCAAGGCTGTGGAAGAGGGCCCAGAGATGCCCTCTGAGAGTTTGAAACTAGTCCATTGGGTGGCCCGCTGGGTTGACACCTGCAAGGCCAAGAAGGAAGTAAAGTAAAGCTGCCTGGCCCTCTGCTGTGGACAGGTGGACACTGGCACAGGGGACCTGCTGCCCACCTGCTGCCTCCTCCTCATAGCTGGGGCCCTCACCACATAGTCAAGGAGTATCAGGAACAGCAGCCAGGCCAGGCCCGGTGGCACAGGCCTATGATCCCAGCACTCTGGGGTTACAGCTTTGAGCCCAGCCGGTTAATTTTGTGAGATTCTGTCTCAAAATGAAAAACAAAAATGATCTAGGGATGTAGCTCAGTGTGAAGGCCCTGTCCTGTGTTCAGTCCCCAGTATCAAAAAAAATATATTTAAAAAATGAAGTATGAACAGCAGCCAAAGTACCAACGATCGGGCCCTGGCTGTACCGTATGGCACTGTATGTGGTGGCTCACTACATTCTTGCACCACTATGGTCACGTTGACTCCATTTTAGGAACACAGAGGCTGAGGGCTGTGAAAGTTAAGGTTCCCGCAAGAAGACGCAGAGCTTGGGGTTATCTGACTAGCCCACGAGCCTAGGACTTCTTACTCACCTCTGAAACCCCAGGGCTCTCATGTGAGGCAAGACAAATCTGCCTGGATATGTTACACAGAAAAGGAGTTTTACTGTGGCTCATTGTTCTGGTCCTACATCAGGGGTCTCCATTTGGTGATGACTTTTGACAGGCAGGGTCTTGAGGTAGTGCAGGGGCCTCCCATGGCAAGAGACAGGGTGCATGTGTGTGTGTACCCTCTGGTCACCCTCTTCCTCCAAAGGCACCAGGATTCAACCATGGGGGCTCTGACTTGATGACCTTATCTAATCCTCATCACTTCCTATGCTCCGCCTGTGAACATCATAGATAGAACCCCCCTTTTTTACCCCCAAACTTACTCTTCTTATTAGCAGGCTTGTCCTCAACTCATTATGTATAGCCCAGCTGGCCTCACACTTACAGCAATCATCCAGGTGCTGAGATCATCAACACGCACCACTATGCCTGGCTAATTTTTACGTGGTGGTAGGAATTTGAACCCAGGGCCTTGCATATGTGCTATGCCCCAAGTCAACTAAATAAAAATACAGCTTGTCAAAATTGGTGGAATCTAGATTAAAAAACATTCAGAACATTTATAGCATAAAATACATGTGTCAGAAAAGAAAGCTCTAAAATCAATAATCTAAGCTTCTGTTTTAGGAAACTAGAAAAAGAACAATCTTATTCTAAAATAAGAATAAGAAAAAAATAACAGCCAACAATTTATTAGAAATAAATGAAATATAAAGCATGAAAAGAGAAAAATAAAAGAAACCAAAAGTTGAGTCTTTGATACATCAGCAAGATTGACAAAGTCCTAATTAGATAATTAAGTTAAGCAAGAAAACCAGAATGAAAAACACAAATTACAATGACCACAAATAAGACAGGACATTACTACTGATCTCATGGGAACAATAATAAAAGTTTATTATGTAACAGTACACCTATAAATTTGGTAACTTAGAGTTAGGCAAGGCCTATATTTATTTTCCCCCCATTTTATTGATATGTACACATGCAGAATTTAAGGTTTACAATGGAGTTGAGCATTTTGTGCACATACATTTCTTGTCAAAGTGACAAGGGATTTCCCGCTCTCCTATTGTCCCTCCTCCCACCCTCCCTTCCCTCCCTTCACTGCCCCCCCACCCGTCCCCCTCTTTCGCTTTGTCTTTCGTTTAAAGTTCCATGAGATAGTTGTGGTCTGGGTCTCTCATATCAGAGAGATGTTTCACCTTCCGATGTTTCACCTTCTGCTGCTGATTCACTTCACTAAGCATGATATTCTCAAGTTTCTTCCATTTGCCTGTGAAAACCTCCACACTGTTGGACCTTACAGGTGCATAGTATTCCACTGTGTATAAGTACCACAGTTTGTGTATCCACTGGTCTATTGATGGGTGTTTTGGTGACCTCCATGTTCTAGCTATTGTTAGTTGTGCTGCTATGAACATGGGTATACATATGTCTCTGTTGTATGTTGTTTTGGCCTCTTTTGGATATATTCCCAGGAGGGGTGTCGCCGGATCAAAGGGGATATTTATTTCTAGTCTTTTGAGAGCTCTCCATAAGGCCTATATTTATTAAAGTAATTATTTCCAAAATTTAAAACTTTGAGGAAAAAAACAAAACACCAGAGCTGGGCATGGTGGCAAGCACCTGTAATCCCAACACTCTGGAAGGCTCAAGTAGGAAGACTGCAAGTTTGAGCCCAGCCTGGGTAACTTGGTGAGTTAGCAAGACACTGTTTTAAAAATAAAAAGGGACAGGGAGTGTAGCTCAGTGAAAATGCCCTGGGTTCAACCCACATACAAAAAGAAAGGAAGACAAAAGAAAAAAAGAGGAGTTAATTTTTTTAAAAAAATCAGGAACAGATGGGTTCCCTGGTAAACTTTGCCAAACACTGAAGAGAAAATGAAACCAGTTACCCCAGATATTTTTTAGAAAGCAGAAGCAGAGAGAACAGTTCCTAATTTATAGGAAGAGATTGGCAATGCTCTAATGCCAAAATGAGGTAAGAAGATCAGAAGACAGATGCTACCCCTTCTTCAGCTGCACTGGATTTCCCACCTGCTGTGGTTGGGATCTTGAGGGCCCCACTAGAAACCTCAAGCGTTTGGAATTGTGTTACTGCTATGTGCCGGGAGAGAGGGGCAGATGCTTGCCAGTTTGACCTGGGAAGATTGTACCAACTTGTTGAGATTGGGTGTTGCTCAAGATGGAGCTTTCGGGTGTGTGCTGTTGACTTGGGGGCCAGGAAGTAAGGGAGGGGCACCCATCCTGTTGATGGGAGAAGCAACTGGTAGCATGAAGTAATTAAGTGAAGGAAGAAGAAACATTGTTACAGTTTATTCCTGGGAAAGCTCTAGCCTGTGTACTTGCCTTACAAGCATAGACCCTGAGTTCTATTGCCCAGCACCACATAAAGCTGGGCGTGGCGGCACACGCCTATAATCCCATTAGTAGGCAGACTGAGGTAGGCAGATTGTCCTGAGTCCAAGGCCAGCCTGGGCTATTCCAGTGAGTTCAGGACCAGCCTGGGCTACAGAGGGAGACCTTGTCTTAAAAAAAAAGAGAGAGAGAGAGAGAGAGAGAGAGACATAAAATGTTGTAAAGATACACAGTACAGGACTACTCTGCCATAAAGAAAGATAGATTTGGGTCATTTGTAGGAAAAGGGATGCATCTTAATACCTCTATGCAAAGCTTAACATCCCCTCCTCAACCACATACCTATTGACTGGAGACCCCAGTTCTTCCCTGCTTAGGGCTGCTAGAGTGTCCTCAGAACATGGCAGCCAGGTTTTCCAGAGGGAGAGATCTTGACAGGCAGCAAGGAGGAAGCACAGACCTTTGTGGACTGGTTTCAGAAGCTATTGCCTGTCACTTCTACCCTCTTCTACTTGTTTCGAAGTGAAATCACCATGTCCACCCTCAGGGAGGAGAGAATTAGTGTCCCTCTGGTGTAAGGAGGATGCGTACCAAGCAGCCTTGTGTCCCTATCATGAAATACCTGACACAGGTGACCTAGGAAGTGGAGGGGCTTATTTTGGCTCACAGTTCTGGCCCATTACTTTGGGCCTCTGCTAGAGCAGCATGTCATGGCAGGGGTGTGTGAGAGCAAGCAGTTCCATCTCAAGCCACCAGGCAGAGGGAGTCAAGGGATGGGTGAGGTCCCAAAATCTCCTTCAAGAGCACGTAAGAACCTCCCACTGGGCTCCACCTCTTAAGGGTCCTCCTAAGTCTACCACTCTGGGGACCCAGGCTTTACATATGGACCTTTGGAAGACACTCAGATTATACCCAAACCATAGAAGCAAGTCAAAGAATTTGTGTGCATAGTTTTAGTTACCACAGCAATGGCTCTGATGAGGGAGGCAAGAGAGGGTAAGGCTGGAAGAATTAGTGCGGGGCTGGGAGGGGATCCCTTTGCCCACCTAAGTGTTGGGGTTGGAAGCTTCTTTTACAAAGAAATAAATAAAAATGTTCTGGAAAGTAGTTGGAAGGAGCTTTGAAATAGGCTGTTTTGCCAGAAGGACTGGCCGAAGCTCAGGGAAGAGTCCCTAGACATTTCCGAAGGCCTTGGGGAGGCCCACGCTGGAAGACCAGCCTGGCTGCTCTCTGCAGGGGAGCAGAACCTGTTCCTGGCTGTGTTCAGCTCTGAGGTTGGAACCTTACAAGATAAGAGAAGAGCCAGTCAAGGGGAAGTAACAATGTTCCCAAGAGAAAATGGATGGGGGGTGGGGGGGCACATCATATGCACTTAGTATACTTCATTTTTCTCTTCCATTTATAGGTATTATATAATGACTTTTTAAAAAAGATTTAAGGCAATTTTCAGGCTATCTGGGAATAGAAATGAAGCTAGGAAACAGGCTGACAGGTTGGGGGTGGGGAGTAGAAGAGCCTAAGGGGTCAAGATGTGATGAGAAAACTGTTGTTCATGAGGGCGAGCTGGGGCTGAGAGCTGTGTGGCCTGCAGGGCAATGGAAGGACTGGGGTTGGAGCTCCAGAAGCTGTCAGTTGTAGAAAACTGGGGCAGTCATGGGAGACTAGAAGGCACTGGAGTCTGGAATCAGAGTGGTGGCAGGCTGGAGTATGTGATAGGCCATGCTTGGGCTGGGTAGGACAAACATTGAGTTCTTGTGAGGCAGAGCCTAGTGTCTGGAGATCAGATGTCATGGATTGAAGGGAAGATGGTGATGGAGCTGGGGATTACTGGTGGGCTCCGAATTTCTACTTGGAGCAGAAAAGGCAGAAGCATGAAAGGGCAATGTGTAGCTAAGGCCTTCTGTGTCCTCTCTGAGTCATGTGCAGAGGAAAAAGGAAACAGCCTCCCCTCAAAAGACTCGCCTAAGGGTCAGGATTCAGTCAAGGTCTTCTCTGTGTTTTGATATGGACTCTTAGACTTCTTCACAGCAGAGGATGTAGAGCAAAGGGGTAGGTGAAGAGGAACTCCCCTCTTCCACTTTCCAGTTGAACAGCTTTGGCAAAAACTTGGTGTTTCTCAGCCTCCATGTTCCCACCCATTGTCTTAGTTATTTTGCCATTGTGGCAACACAAAATTTGACACCCACAGCTTAAAGGAGGAAAGGTTTATGTTAGCTCACAGTTTCTGTAGGTCTCAGTCTGGTCAGCGGCACACTATAATGGAGAGAGGGCGTGGTGAAGGAAAGCTGCTCACAGTATGGCAAGACAAGAGGCACAGTAGGTGAAGGGAAGATAGTGAGAGAGATACACCCTTCAAGGTGACGCCCCAGGGAGCTGCCCCTTTCAGGTCATGCCTCAGTGATCCACCCCTCTGACAGCCCCCAGCAGTACAAGTAAGTCAATGGACTAACCCCCATAATTGAAACAGCTTCTAAACACGTAAGGCTTTGGGGGAGGGGGCGGCATTCAGATCCATACCATAACACCTATAATATGAGGGTGATGGCATCTGTCCTCAAGGCCACAACTGCCACTGTCCAGGCATTTGTCACCATAACTCTTTCTCCAGGGGATTTACATACTCTTTCATTGGACAGATTCGCCACCTGTACCTCAGATCAGAGGCTAGTAACTAGAATATTCGAGACAGATAGTTTTCAGGCTTTTATAGGTAAATGGATGTAACTTGAGACCATCATGCTCAATGAAGTGAGTCAGACACTTAAATATCGAATTGTTACCATGTGAAAGGAGCATGACACACAGCCCAAAGTGACAAGCGCCCCTGCCCCACAGTCACCCAGTCACCTGTCTGCTTTTCTTGGGCCCTCTTCAAGAGCCATAAATAATATCAGTTAAATATCTAATGGTTTCTTTAATACGAAAAACCCAGAATACAGTCATTTCAGGACTATATGCAGGGAACAGGGAGCTAGGGGGAGGAGGAGGCTCTGGGAGGGTCAAAAAGGGAGAGGGGAAGGATTTGTAACTTGATACAATATATATGTACATAAAATACTCAAGTTCAATGCAAACAATATGTATCACATATATACATGTTAATAAAGGGGGGGTGGGGCTGAAGAAGCATCTTCTGGGCCAGGCGCTGACCTTCTGTTTTCTGTCACTTGCAGGCTGTGTAGCGCTGCTGATCCAGGATGTCTGCATTCAGACTGGTGAGTTATATGAAAGTTACCTAAGTTTTTCTGAGGAAAGAAGACAGACACAGTACCCTAGAAGGGAGTCTGTGGAATAAGACAGATTATTACCCAAAGAAGGCAGGCCGGCTCTGGGCTCAGCAAGGGCCCCTGGTGTGTGCAGTAACCACCCCCCACACCCCCGCATTCAGGCTCAGTAGGGGGACTTCCTGTCTCTTTATGATATTTGCAGAGAGCTGCCCTGAGCAAAGCAGACAGGTGACCGGGTGTCTGTGGGGCATGGGGGTGGGGGGCTTGTCATTTTGGGGTCTGAGTCATGCTCCTTTCACATGGTAAATGTCTGGATCCCCATGGCTGATAGATGGTTCTGTGTGTATGAAGAGGGGGAGTTCTGCACCTACTATTGAATCAACAGACCCTGAAGAAGGAGCTGGCCCAGGAGCTGGGGACAGGCCTGCAGGCCACCTGGAAAAGTGTCTGCCTGAATGAATGATGCTGGGAGATAGAGGGAGCCTAGGAGAGAAACCTCAACCAGCCTGGGCATCCTTCCCTGCCCCACCAGTCCCAGACAGTGCTGCAAAGTCCTTTTTGACAAGATAACGACCAATTTTCTCCTCCTGAGTACAAAACCATAGGGCAACATCATCCTCTGCTGATGAGAGGGACCCCCTCCCCCAGCAAGAGCCCCTTAGCTCCCAGCAGCTTCTGGCCACAGAATGGGCAGCTCGGTTAGTAGTTGTTGTTTCTAGCTAGAGAACAGACTAACTTAGGCTATAGAGCAGATAGATAGACGTGAGCTGAAAGTCCAAAAAGCACGGGCCTTTAGTAACTGCTACATGGCATGTGTACGTGCTTGCCACCCATCTTGGAACACAAATTATTCTTTTATGTTTAGCTGGCATATCAGACATAAATATATATATATTTATGAGGTACCATGGGGTATTCTGACATGTATAAGACATTATCTCCTCAAACACATGACATAGCTTACGGCAAATCCTAACTTACTTGCCAGCAAAATGTGTTCATGGGCATCTTCAGCTCCAAAGCCCCCTGGGAGCATGATTAACTTCACACAGAGTTTAGGAAGACACCTCCTGAGACCATGCTATTCACAATCAGAGCTATGGGCCTGCCCTAAATTCTTCTTTTTATTATTTATTTATTTTGAGACAGGGTCTCACTCTATAGCCCAAGCAGGTCCTGACTCACTATGTAACCTAGGCTGGCCTGGGACTCACAGTAATCCTCCTGCCTCAGCCTCCTGAACGCTGGGAATACAGGCATGTGCCACCAAGCCCAGCCTTATGTGGTGCTGGGGAACTGAACTCAGGGTCTTGTGCCTGTAAGATAAGTGCTTTAACCACTGTGTCATTCCTCTAGCCCCTATTTTTTATTTTTACTTTTTTTTTTTTGAGACAGGGGTCTTGCTCTGTAATCTAGACTGGTCCTGAGCTCACTATGTAGCCCAAGCTGGCTTGGAACCCAAAGATATCCTCTCTCCTCAGCCCCTCAAGTTCCTGGGACTACAGGCCTGTGCCACTGTGCCTATTTTATGTGGTGCTGGGGAATCAAACTTAGGGCCCTGAGCTTTCTAGGTGAGCGCTCTAACTACTGTGCTATTCCTCCACCCCTGCCCTAGCTTCTAAGACCTCAAATACTTTGTGAGGAGGGTGGCCATCTTACTCACCAATAGACCTTTCAAAGTGCCCAAACAGTGGTTAAGTAAAGAGTGGAAATCCAGTGAGCTCTGATAGACCACTCACTCAGAATCTCTGTGACATGCAGGACATGCTTTCAGCCCCTCGCCCCTCGTCTGTGTTTCATTCCATCTTCACAGCAGCTCTGAAACTGAAATTGTCCCTTTCAAAAGATGAGAAAATTGAAGCTCAGAGAGCTTAGGGGACGTTCCCAACACCGCACAAGTGATGAAATGTCAGATAGCGTATCATTCAACTTCTGTAACTGTAACAAATGCCTGACATAACTGTATTAGAAAAGGGAAGTTTTATCCTGGGTCACAGTTTTGGAGGTTCTAGCCCCTGGGAGGTTGGTCCTATTGCTTTCACATTTGTGGCGGCACATCGTGGTCAGGAGCATGTAGCCTGAGCCAAACCATGTGTCCCATGGCTGGGGATCCGAAGACAGCAGGAAAGGTTGAGTCCCACAGTCCTTGTCAGGGGCACGACCACTGTGACCTAAGACCTTTCACTGGGTCCCACCTCCTAAAGGTTCTACCACTTCCCATCAAGCTAGAGACTGAGCCATCAGCCCTGTGCTATCCAGATTATGACAGGTAGGGATTAGAACCCAAGTCTGTCTGACTTCAAAAGAACTTCTTATCAGGCTGCCATAACAACATACAAGGACTGGGAGATTTAAACAACAGGCACTTCTGCTCTCACAGTTCTGAAGGCCGGAAATCTAAGATCGAGGTCCTGTGAGGGTTGGTATCTGTGGAGGCTTCTGTTCCTGGCCTGTAGGGGCCACCAGCCGGGGAGACATTGTGTGACAGTTTTCAAGGATCAATCCAGGATTAGAGTTCCTGGGGAGCCACTGCTCAGGGCTGTGGGTCCAGGCCTCCCCGAGGTCCCTCTGCTCAGCTGGCACCACCTAGTCCCTGCAGGCAGAGCCCAGCCACAGTCACAGCGGGAACAGCAGGCACTTGTCCGTGTGGAGCAGCAGCGCGTGACTCAGCCTCTACCTCCGCCAGCTCAGCTCCAGCCTCTAGGCTCACCACACACCAGGCTTTCTGGGCCTGGAGCCGCCTCCTCTGGGTCCTCTGCCACACCCGCGGGGCTGAGAGGAAGCCACCTTCTGCCTCTCGGCTGCTCATTTATTTCTCAGCAGAGCTTTACCACAAGGCTAAATCCATCATTCCTTACCTTGAGAGTCCACATTCCTCCTCTTGCACGTGTGCCTCCTTCCCGTGCGGCAACACCCTTGCTCAGTGTGGGCTGGAAGCCCTCTCCTCTGTCTCTGCTTACTGCTTACTGCCAGTTTTGCTATGAGATGCCTACCAGACTGTCATCTGCTTTTAATCTTGCTTTGGTGACTGGTGGTCTATTTCTGCTGCCCAATGAAGTCATTCACGCGGACATGCCAGCTTTGTCTCAGGAAAGCTTCCCCAGGCCTCCAAGGTTCTCTCGTGATCTCGTGATTTAATCCCTTCAAAATAATGTGAGATTCGTGTATCCTCTTATAACAGCTTCTCTCTCTCTCTCTCTCTCTCTCACTCTCTCTCTCTCTCTGGGACAGGATCTCACTCTGTAGCCCAGGCTGGTCCTGAACTCACTATGGAGCCCAGGCTGGCCAGGACTCACAGCAATCCTCCTGTTCAGCCTCCTGAATGCTGGGATTACAGGCATGCGCCACCGCGCCCAGGTTATGTGGTGCTGGGGAATCAACTGCGGCACTTAGTGCTTGCCTTAGCACTTGCCTTAGCACTTGCAAGCATTTTAACTACTCAGCCATTCCTTCAACCCCCAGGCTGCTTCTCTATTGCCTAATCTGGGCATGGTTCCTAAACCCTAATCTAGGTGTGGTTCCTAAACCCTAATCTAGGCATGGTTCCTAAACCCTAACCCAGGTGTGGTTCCTAATTGCCTCAAATTGACACAATCTCTCTAATGGTCACCTATGTCAATCTTCTTTCAAAATGTTTCAATTCATCACAAGCTCCATCAATTTCTCTTTCAGAAAAAGAAAAAAAAAAAAAAAAACACAGACTGCCCCTCTAGTTGCCAGCCCAGGACACCCAGATGGTGTACTTTGTGCCCAGACACACCTGTTACCTCAGGGTCATCATTCTAGCCACCCTTGGATATGGCTTTTGGATCTCCTCTGCACGGATTCCCTTGTTCTGGATCTCAGATATTTCTTGGTTTAGTCCCTTGTTTTGACCCAGGATATCCTGTAATAGCTGAGAAAGGGAACAGAGGAAGCATGAGTAAATGTGTTTAAGAAGTCCCATGTCTGGCTGGGGGCATGCTCAGTGGTTAGCGCACTTGCCCAGCGAGTGCAAGTCCCTGGGTTCAATTCTACAGTACCACATAAAGATTAGCAGTAGTAGTAATATGCCTGTAATTACAGCACTCAGGAGACTGAGGCAGGAGGATTGCCCCGAGTTCAAGGCCAGCCTGAGGGCTACATAGTGAATACAAGGTCTGCCTAGACTACAGTCTCAAAAACAAACAAACAACAACCCAAAAACAAAACAAAACAGAAACCAGAAAACTCCCATATCTAGGAATGTCTTAGTCAGAAGTCAGATGGACATGGTGTTCCTGGGTTCCATGTGTTCATGTTTCCCCAAGAATCACGAAGATGTTTACTGTGTGTATCCTAAAATCTAGCAAACTCCTGATATTCAAATTCTTGATCCTTGGTGTATAATTTATCCCCTACCCCTCACCTCTGGAAGCTTTTGTGATCTTGTCTGTTCTTAGGAACTTTGAAACCTTCTAACGATGTGTCATGGGTGGATCTATTTAATTCCTTTGTACTGTTGACTGAAGTTCATCCTTCAGTTATAAGACTATGGAATAATCATTTTGTGTTCTCAAAAAAGTTTGTTACTTTCACACTTGAATGATAATTTAGCTAGTTAAAAAATATACTACATTGTTCTCTTCTTTATTTTTATCTTTCTTCTTTCTTTCTTTCTTTCTTTCTTTCTTTCCTTCTTCTTTCCTTTCTTTCTTTTCTGTGGAACTGGGGAGGGAACACAGGGCCTTCACCCTGGTCTATTCCTCTGCTCTTTTATTGTTTATTTGAGATAGTGTCTCTCCACTTTGCTAAATTGCCCGGGCTTGGCTCAAAATTTACCATTCTCCTGCTTCAGCCTCCCACAATTCTGAGATTACAGGCCTGTGCTAGTGGGCCTGGCTTTTCTTTGTTTTAAAATGTGATAAAAATTAAATTTACTATTTTAATCATTTTACGAATACAGTGCAATAGTGCCAACTGTCTTCATACTCTGCACCCATTAATCGCCCTTCCCTTTAGCCCTTGGCAACCACCTTCTATTGTCTCTTTCTACAAGTTTTACTACTTTAGAAGTCTCGTATGAATGGAATCACACTAGCTCACCCATGCTGTAGCATAGGACAGAATTTCTTTCTTTTTGAAGGCTGCATAACATTCCATTGTATATAAATCCTATGTTTTCTTTATCCATTCATATCCTCCTCATAAATGGATTGCAAATAATTTCCTAGAGATCCTGCTTTGAAAACTTTTGAGTGAATACCTAGAAGTGGAATTGTTAGATTATACGGTAACTCTATTTTGTTTTATTGAGGAATATCCATACTGTTTGGTATAATAGCTGCACCATTTGACTCTCCTATCAACAGGATACAACGGCTTCAATTTCTCCACGTTGTCACTAACACTTGTTAGTTCCTGCTCATTGGTTCGTGGACATCCTAATGAGATGGTTGTTTTTTTCTTGAGATTGTGTGTGTGTGTGTGTGTGTGTGTGTGTGTGTGTGTGTGTGTGGTACTAGAGATCGAGCCTGGGACCTTCACACTGAGCTACAACCCCAGCCCATTTTTATTTTTGATTTAGAGGCAGAGTCTCTCTAAGTTGCCAAGTTGCTCAGGCTGGGCTCTATCTAACGAGATTTCCTTGAGCTTCTTGTGAGATTTGCTCAGCTCTCTGATGTGATTTGAGTTTGTCCTGAATCTTCTCTTTATAAGTGAACTGGATTTTCTTTTTGTCTGCTTACCCCTTGAAACTTATTTTTTTAAGATGTAGTAACTTTTAATTATGTCCTGGAGTTGATCATTTTTAATTTAAATTAAGGGGCTAAGGGCACAGCTCAGTAGTTAGAGCATCCATCTAGCACACACACAAGGCCCTGCCCTGGGTTCCATCCCCCAGTACCACATAAAAATTAGCCTATTAATGGCTCGTGCCTGTAATCCCAACACTTAGGGGACTGAGGCAGGAGTTCAAGCACAGTCTAGGCTACCTAATGAGATTAAGACCAGCCTGAACTACAGAGCAAGACCCTGTCTCAAAGAAGTTAACTGAAAACTATTTTAATTGATACATAAAAGCATGAAAATTATACATATTGACGGAGTACTGTGTGATGTTTTGGTACATATATGCATTGTGTTATGTTTAAATCAGGTTAGACATTGTGGTGGTTTGGATCTGGAGAGTCCCCCAAGAGCTTCGTGTTCCCGTGGATACTGTGTAGGATTGGGAGGTGGGGCCTGGCTGGAAGGGGCAGCTGCTTGAGTTTTCACTTGAATTTCCTTGTTATTTTCAAATGCTTGTTGGCCATTCCTGTGTCTTCTTTCATGAAATGTTCAGTTAGGTCTATAGCTCATTTTTAAACTGAGTTTTTTTTTTTTTGCTATTGATTTTTTAGAGATCATTAAATATTATGGATATTAACCCCATGCCAGATATATAGTTTCATTTTTTACTTTGATGAAATCTGTTTGGCTATTTTTGTTTCCTATATTTTGGGAGTCTTATAAAAAAAGTCCTTACGAATTCTAATGTTCTGAATCATTTTCACTTTTTTTTTCCTCTGCTGGTTTTATAGTTTCAGGTCTTACATTTAAGTCTTTAGCTCATTTTGGAGATACAGATCTGGTTTTGTTCTTCTACATGTAGATGTGTGATTTTCCCCAGAATCACATTTGAAAAGACTGTCCTTTCTCCACTGTGTACTCTTGCCACCTCTATTGAAAATCATTTAGCTGTAAATGCATGGGTTTACTTATAGGCTTTCTATGTTCTGTGGGTCTGTTTTTAGGCCAGTACCATGTTATTTGGATTTCTAGAGCTATCTAGCATTTGTAAAGTCAGATAGTGTAATGCCTCCTTCTTTGTTCTTTTTGATCAAGATGATTTTTAGCTGTTTGGGGTGCTGTGTGTGTGCATATGTGTGTGTGTGTGTGTGTGTGTGTGTGTGTGTGTGTGTGTGTGTGTGTGTGTTTCCATACAAGTTCAGGATTGTTTTGTCTAGTTCTGTGAAGTTTTTCATTGGTAATTTGATAGAGGTTGCACTGAATTTGTCCTAGAGTTGATTTTCATTTTTACTGGTCCAGATAATTTTTTTCTATTTCATTTTCCTAGTACTTCATACATGTTTTCTATCTAAGCCTTCTTTAATTTCTAGAAAATTGTCTTCTTTAATAATCTTTCTATAATATTCCCTCTCTAGGTTTTTTTTTCTCACTGCACATTGTTCTGTCTTATATATCTATCTTTTGATTCCTGATTCTTTTAAAAAATCGTGTCATTCTGCTCACTTTTCTTTCTGTCTTTATGATCCTTGCCATATTTTTCAATATTCATTCTCGAGTTGCTTCCAGTTCTGCTCCCTGTTCGTTTCTTTCCCTCCACATCTCTCCTGGGCTCCACTAACTCATGCTCCGCCCCCGCCCCCCCCCACCCAGGTGTCTCATCACCTAGTTCCCGACCTCCTTTCCTCTCATCTGCACTTCAGTACATTTTCACAAACAGTGGGGAAATAGTTGGGCCCTGCTTCCCACTGCTCTTGCGTATCTTTTCTTCTTTGTCTGCTCCTTTCCTCCACATGAATCTTGGGGTCTTCCTTTATACATTTGTGGGACTGGTTGAGCTGTCTTGGGTGAAAAGGAGAATTGCATGGAGCCAATGCCTCATTGCAGGCAAGAAGAACCCTTGCATATAGGATTTTAGTCCTTCTTCCAGCCAATAGAGGTGGGCACTGAAAAGCTTTACACAGGGAAAGCTTACTTCTTTTCACCCACAGAAAGACTGCTTCCTCAGATGTGGCTTCTTAGAAGCAGGTCAGGGCAGGGGTGCACCCACTGCCATGTTGAACCCTGGCTCCTGCTGATACAGTGACTCAGGCCACAACAGATGTGCCCTGCTTGGGAAAAGTAAATTTTCCTAGGTTTTTTTTTTTGTTTTTTTGTTTTTTTTTTTTTTTTTTGGTGGAATCTGCAGCCATGGCCATCTTTTCTTCTGCATCTTCTGGCAGCCCTCCTGCCTGCACTATGGGTTAACCATCTTCCACCTTCACTGAAGGCGTTTTTTTGCTTCAATTTTGCCCTTTCCTAGCTGCTTGCAGGCAATTTTTGAGAGGCTGCAAGTAAAAAGTTAAACTCTTAATACCACGTTCAAGTTTGAGAAGTACTCTGCCCCACTGCCTTTGTAACTAGAAACAGAGTTGTGGGTGGAAGTGATATGGGTGGTGGTGGTGGCGGTGATTGCCTTAGTTACTTTTTCATTGCTGGGACAATGAAATATTCATTCCCTTCTGACATCCACAACTTAAGTGAGGAGATTTATTTTAGCTCACAGTTTCAGAAGATCTCAGTCTATTTGGGGTAGCTGGCAGGAAGAGATAGCCTTAGGACAGGTAAGTCTCCAGCAGGAAAGGGAAGGGGGAGCAGGGATCAGACTCTCTTCTCTGCCCTCCAGGGTGACCATGTGTGGCTGGACTCGCCCTCCACCAACAAGAACAATGTGGCCATTGGAGGCATCATCAAAGAAACAAAGCCAGGAAAGATCTTGGTTGAAGATGATGAGGGCAAGGTCAGTGTTACAGTGCTCTTTCCCCAGCACCCTGTCCATGCCCCCAACCATACTGGGACCCTGGAGCCTACACTCTGAACTGCTTCCCAACACCAGGAGTTCCTGGGCTCAAGGGGCATCTCAGTGTTAGGACAGACCACAGGGAAGTCCTGCCTTGGGGGACACTGCATGTGTGTCCTGAGACTATTTCTAAAGTTGCATTTAGGGGTGACCAGGAAACTTAGTGGAACAGGAGGTAGGGAAAGGGTTGTAGAGGAGAGGGCCCAAAGCAGGTGTGCAGAGGAAGGGAGAGATGAGAGGAAAGGTGAGTGAGAAAGGTGTGTGGAAGAGGACAGGGCAAGACAGAAGAGCTGAGAGGTGGGTGGCTTATCCTCCTGAGGGAAGCAGGTGGCAGCCACCGGCAGTGAGGGGAGCCAAGGGCTGCAGAGCAAGGATCCAGCTGGACACTTCCCACTTAAGGTAAGCCTCCTCACCCATCCTGGGGCTGCAGGATGAGGCACCTTCAGACAGACATGGCCTCTATGAAGAAGGTTCTATATCGTGGCTAGGAGATTCTGATTATAGAAGCCAGAAAAAAAATAACACTTGTTGCTTGCATAATCCGTACAGTTTTTGAAAACATTTTTACTTGTACTGTTTTATTCCAACCAGTGTTGCAACCTGACCCTTAAGTCTGACTCCCCTAATCTGAAGTTCAGCCCCAGCTCCAGCAACATATGAACCCCAGGCCCTAGACACATGCTGACCAGAGCTATAAATGGACCTGATTTTGTTTCAGATGCCCGTGGACCTAAGCCACAGATTGACCATGGCCAGAGTGGCCACCAGCCCCAGGTCAACTGACCCATGATCCTGTGGGTGCTCTCACTGCTGAGATCTTGGAGGACAGGAGCACAGGGGCAGGTCCTCCTGGAGGCTGCCTCTGAGGAGAATCTGCACCTGTCATTTCAGGAACATTGGATTCAAGCAGAGGACCTTGGTGCCCTCAGCCCCATGCACCCCACTTCAGCCCAAGGTGTGGACGACATGATCCGCCTGGGAGACCTGCACGAGGCAGGCATTGTGCACAATCTCCTGATCCGCTACCATCAGCACAAGATCTATGTGAGTCCCCATCCCATGTCCACAGGGAGCCCACACTCAGGGTAACAAAATGATGTGACAGAGGTCTGGAGCAAGGCTCCCTTCCTGTGTCTCGCTGTGAGAGGAGCTAGATCCCCAACCTTTCTCAGCCTCTTCTTCTAATTCAAGAGAAACAGGGGAGTCACACCCTTAAGGTTGGGAAGGTGGCTTGTGGTGACAGCACAGTACCCACTAACACATAGTAGCTGCTCAGTGTTGCATATAGTAGGTCTGCTTATAGCAAAGCAGAAGGCCTGCTCTGACCAGTCAGGTGGATGTCAAAGACAGCGTAAGCCTTCAGCCCATGTCCCTAGGCATGTTGCAGAGGCAGGGTTGCCTCCAGATCACCCCTGCCTTCCTGAGATGAGGCCTATAATAGCTGGTCCCCACCAACCACTTGGAAAGAGTCCTGTACAAAATTATGGGCTCTCCTCCCAAACCTGCTAGTGGGGGGAAGTCCATCCTAGCCCCAGGGTGAGATGGTATTCCAAATGATAGCTGATGGTGCTCCAGGTCAGCTGACCCTAGGGTGCTAGGGCTCTGCCCAAGTGAGTGTGGCCTGAGTGGTCCCAGCTTGCCTGGGCCTCTTGCACAAGCTGGAGACTGAGGTCCACCCTTCTAAACTGTTTGGAGGAGTCTACAAGTGAGCCGGGGCCCTTGAGTGGAAGGAAACCAGAAAGGAAAAGAAGGCATTCCTTCCTGGGAGGAGGGGCACCTCGCTTCTGCCTGGCTGTGTGTGGATTAGAGCTCCTTGGACTGATAACAGCACCTAAGCTAGACCAAGGCACAGCTCTTCTTTTCCAAAGTGTTCATGCATGTGACCTTCATCTGTTCCTCATGGCCCTAAAAGCAGAGAGTCCTGTGGTGGGTGGTGAAGGCTTTCCCTGCCCCACCTGGGCCTCATGGGGGCTCCTGATGAGGAAGTGATCCTGGGCTGGACCTCCCAGGAGCAGGGTTTGTCCTTGAGGCTTGCTGTGCACAGAATGTGTGGTTGGAATCAGAGAGAGCTACCAGTTGTCACAGAGACCCTGCGGGAGTCCGGTGACAACTTGTTCATATATCCAGCTCACTTTTATCAAGCCCTTGTACATACCAGGTGGTAAACACGTAACATTTACTTGTACCGGGAATATACCCCTGGAACCTTGCGTGCCCAATGGTTACTCCATCTTCTCTGAGGAGCATCTGAGCAGCTGAGGGGGTTGTTGCTCCTGCAACACATATTCAGACCCCATTTGCCCATTACAGGGGTCCTGGCACCCGTCAGGGGTTATACGCAAGGCTAGACAGGGCCAGGTCCTCTTCCCTGGGGACTGCCACTCACCACCTGCTCCTTCTCCAGACATACACAGGGTCCATCCTGGTGGCTGTGAATCCATTCCAGCTGCTGCCACTGTACACCCTGGAACAGGTGCAGCTTTACTATGACCGCCAGGTGGGCGAGCTGCCCCCGCACGTCTTTGCCATAGCCAACAGCTGCTACTTCAACCTAAGGAAGAACAAGAGGGACCAGTGCTGCGTCATCAGGTATTACCCAGACCCCTTGGTCTTACTTTCTTTTTGTGGTGACAGAATACCCAACGTTCACAATTTAAGGGAGGAAAGTTCTACTTAGCTCAGTTTCAGAAGGTTTCACAGAGTCTCATCATGGGGCAGCCAGTGTCAGTGGAGGTACATGGCAGAGATGGAGACTGGATGTGTCCCCCGGAGCAATTCCTGCACACCCTGGCTGCTTACTACATCTCTGGAGCCCAGATGTTCCAGCTGTCAGTAAATGTGTCCTGAGGCAGGGGAGGAAGGCAGGATGTCTCCTTATGAAATGGGTCTGGGATGGGCACTTGGGGAAGCAGAAGTCAAACAGGTGAGGCCTCACCCCCTTAGGTCATCCTCCAACTAGGGTAAGGATCAGGCGGCAGCAAGGCCGGGGGCACCTGTTAGGTTGTTAGTGCCCAGAAGAAACTTGCCTCCCTCCAGGGCAGGCCAGACTCCACTTGCAGGCCTTCTGCCTGCCCAGCCTGGTGTGTTCCTGGGCACCTGCCACTTGCCACCAGGGAATAAGGTGCCAGAAGAAAGGGAAGTACAGTTGGAACCCAGCTCCAGAGCACCTGGCTTAAACTCTGGTGGCCATTCATGTGTTCATTTTTTATTCATTTATTCCATCAAGATGTCATTAAGCCCCAGTTGTGCCCCTTGCTGTTCTAAAGTGACAAATAGCAGTGAACTAAAGGAAACTAAACTCTCTGCATTATGGAGTTCCTGTTCTGGAAGGGGAGAGCCAGGCAATGATGAGCTTGTTTTTACACAAGTACTAAGTGCTTTGAAGAAAGCCATGACTGGCGAAGAGAAAGCAGAGGAGATACATGAGGTGGAGAAGAGACCAGGCCCAGCCTCCCAGAGCTTTTCTCAGACAGAAAACACGGTGCTGTCCTATAGCACGGTGGTCACATTTATTGTCCTTGTTTAGCCACAGAAGAGATGCTTTTATTCTGTGTTACCATTGGGGAATCCTACAATCAGAGAGGTTTTTCCTAGTGTCACGGAGCAGTGAGTTGGGAAATTCAAACCCAGGGCTATTGGTAAGACAGAAAAGTACCCTGAGAGAGAGGTGGCCCAACCTGTCCCTCAAGACTGTAGGACCTGTCTTGGTACAAGAAGCTCCCCCAGGCCAAGCTGGTCCACAGGCCAGCCAGCCAGGAAGCTCACATGGCAAACTTCCCCCACCCCCGGGGCAGGAGGGCCAACCAGGGCTGTGCCTGGAGGGAGAGCTCCATGAGTGCTGCACACACTGTGCCCTGCAGTGAACACTGTCATTTTGAGTCAACCCAGGTTCTCCTCTTGTCCTTAGTCCATTTTCTGCTGCAGCAACAAAATACCAGGCTGGATGAATTTTGTAATTACAGTAGAAGTATATTTTGCTCAGTCTGGAGGCTGGGAAGCCCCAAATCAAGGAGTTACAGATGGTGAAGACCTCATGCTGCATCACAACAGTGCAAAGGCATCATATGGCACGAGGGAGTGCAGAGAGAATGAGGCCAGATTCTTACTTACACCAAGAGCCCACCCTCAAAATAATGCCTTAATCCATCTTGTACCTGATGACCTTTTGAGAAGGTCCTACTTTGTGTATGGGGGTCAGAGGGGCTGAGGTGTGCGAGGGTGGAACCCAGGGTCTCATTCATGCTAGGCAAGCACTGTACCATTGAATTACACTCCCAGCCCAAAGCCCTACTTAATTTTTTCTTTAAAACAGGGTCTCACTCTAAAGTCCAGGCTGGTCCTCAACTCAATATGTGGCCCAGACTGGCCTCCAAAACACAGCAATCCACCTGCCTTGGCCTCCCAAGTGCTGGGATTACATATATGTGCCACCACACCTGCCTAATTTTTATATGGTTCTGGGGCATTGAACCCAAAGGCTCATGCATGCTTGGCTGACGCTTTAACCACTGAGCTGTGCCCTCAGGCCCCTATTTTGAATACTGTCACAATGACAATTAAGTTTCAACCCGAACTGGTTCTGGTAATGCTTATCTGCAGTTGCAGCTATTCAGGAGGCTGAAGAAGGAGGGTCGCATAAGCCAGGAGTTCAAGATCAACCTGGACAACAGAATAAGTTATGACTCCAAAAGAAAAGAATAAGAATTTTCACCATGTGTTTTGAAGGGAATATTTAGACCATAGCATTGAGACCATATGAAGAGTTTTGACCCAGTGGTGGTAGAAATTAAGAACTGGCCAAGAAGTATGAGAACCAGACAAGCCAAGATTCTAACTGAGAAGGAAGAGAAAAGAAATGGACCTCAGCTGGAGGGGTAGAGAAGAGAGGCACAGCTCTGATGGCAGTCAGGCTGGGCCGTCAACAAAGGGAAGGGGCCAGCTTTCTTAAGGTTGCTAGAGAGGGACAGGGTCTGGCTGATCCTTCTCTCTGCTCAAGTTCTGGGTGGTGGCTCTGGAGAAGTCCTAACCACTTGGAGAGACACTCACATTCTCTTAAGATGACAGCTACTGTCATCTGGGGGCAGCCCACTAGAGGGCAGCCTCAGTTTCTGTCAGGGGTGTGTAATTGTTAACACTCCGGAGGGACAATCACATCACATGTGATGTGTCTGTGAGGGTCTCTACGTCCTGGAACCCAAGATGTCACTGTGTCTCAATACTTGACATACACAACTTAGGGAGGAAAGATTTATTGTAGCTTACAGTTTCAGAAGGTCTCAGTCCGTTTATGGGTGGGCAGTTGGAAAATGGTGGAATCACATGGTGGGGCTGCAGCTAGAGCTGAAACTTAGAGTTCCTGGGGCAGAGATCCTCACTGTATGGTGGAAGGGAGAGACTGGGGATGGGGCGGGGTTATAACCAGACCACGCCCCTCCAGGTTAAGCCCCAAGCATTGCCCCTTCCAGCCAGGCCCCTACCTCCTGACCCTAGGAACATGAGACTTTTGGGGGACACTCCAGATCCAAACCACCACATGAAAGTTTCTACAACTCTTGAAAATATTTCAGTTGCTCTTTGGAGTAGATACAGTAAGTGAGGCAAATTTAAGGACGATAAGCATTGTATTATCAATTTTTAGACAGATACTCCTTAAGTAATTAACATGCCCTCGTGCAGAGTTGAGCAGGGATCTGACCCAAAGTTAAAGGCAATAAAGACATTAAAAAAGATATAAAAATAAGGCACAGGTGCCAAACTCTCCTGGTTTTAGTTACTTGTACACATAGGATATCTGCAGGCCCAAGGGAACAGTCTGTGCTTTTTTTTTTTTTAGTAAAAGTAGCTTTTAAATTTTAAATTCCTTGACTGTCTCGGCATCTGGCCTCCCCCGCCACAAGTAAAGTCTTTTTAAGGTCTCTGTCCTCAATGATCTCTCTGTACATTGGCAGGTTATACGACAAGCTTGTGTTTGTGTAACTATCTGGCACACAGCAAGGGCTCATGGGAGTCCATGATTATCCACTCAAGTTTGGTGGTCTCACTGCTTTGCTGGCATAGTGATTATATGCATTTTGATCACAGCCTCTTCAGTTACTTTTTTAAGAAGAAATAATATTTTCTAGAATTTGTATCAAAATAGTACAGGAGGGGAAATAAGATTGACTAGACATTGAGATGGGCAGAGTGTTTGCGGGAGTTCATGATGCAAACTTTAAAGTACAGGAATTCTTCCTGGGTTCTTGCAAGGCTGCAGGTCCTGCTTCTGCAGAGCGTAGTCCACTCTTTTTTGAACAGCAGACATCCTTGACCTGTGGCTCATATTCTCATTATCAAGACATTGAATCATCTTGCTCATTCATTGGTATTTGCTGTATGTCCCTGGAATGAGCCAATTCGGACTGTGTCAGTTATCTTGCAGCTGTGTGGGGAAGAAAAGACAAGCACACCAATAACTTGTAGAGCATGAACAATCTTAGACCCACAGAGGACTTCAGAGAGAAGAGGGTGGGGTTTCTATATGGGAAAAAGTGCTCCTGTCAGGTGGCGCAGGGAGCAGGCCTGGGTGGGTGTGCAGGAAAGCTGAGGGGTGACAGCTGCTCCTCGGACTCACATGCCCATGCTCCCTTGGCAGCGGTGAGTCTGGGGCAGGAAAGACAGAGACCACCAAGCTCATCCTGCAGTTCCTGGCCACCATCAGCGGCCAGCATTCGTGGATTGAGCAGCAGGTCCTGGAGGCAAACCCCATTCTGGAAGGTAAGTGGTTGGTCACTGTGGAGATTTGCTTTGCAAGAGGCAACCAGGGAGAGAGACGGGATAACTCACAAAACTGCATGCAAAAGTACGTGTGTGAGGGGCGGGACGAAGGAGACAGGATGTGGAGCTCCTAGGCAACACAAAGGGGACAGGTGGGTGACATTATAAGCTTTTATTACTGCATGTGTTCCTCATAAGTTGTAAGAAGCAATCCTTTTAAAGAGGGAAGGAATAGCTGAAGGAATAGCACAGCAGTTAAAGTGCTGGTCTAGCAAGCTTAAGGCCCTGGGTTGATCCCCAGCACCGTGAAGCTGGGCATAGTGGCACACACCTATAATCCCAGCACTTGGGAGATTGAGGCCAGATAATTTCCCATGAGTTCAAGGCCAGCCTGGGGTACACAGTGAGTTCAGGACTAGCCTGGGCTACAGATTGAGACCTTGTCTCAAAAATAATAATAATAAAATAAATAAAGAGGGCCCTGACGTCAGGCCTAGAGTTATGGGAGGCTGAGGCATGAGAATTGCAAATTTGATACTAGCCCAGATAATTTAACAACCTGGCCAAGACTCTGCCCCAAAACAAAACAAACAAATGCAGCAGAGGGCAGGGCTCTGAGATAAAATCAAATTGGGAAATGTCTCTGTGTCTGTTCACGTCCCCAGATGTGTGTAGCCAGGACCTTGACTTGCAGAAGATGAAGAGGGAGGAACCAGGGATGGGCAGGGCAAGGCTTCAGACTAGGATCCTGACTGGACATTCAGAAAGAAAAGGGGAGGAAGCAGAAGTGAACAGAGGCGATTCAAACTGAACACCTCATATTTGCCTTAAGGCTCAGCTGCTGCGTCTTGGATTTCTTACTAACTTTTCAGCAAGAGGCCACACAGTTGCCTTTCTCATAGGCCTGTGAAGTCTTGGTCAACCCAGGGAGGGACCCTGGTTCATATTGCCCCTCAGTAGAGTCCTGCATGGGTGCCAGTGCCCCAGGTTAATTCCCGGTAGAGGTGACCCAGAGGCCCATGACCTCAGCACCAAGCACAATCTCTTACTTCTTTATGACTAAAATATGATTTATGTGCAATAAAAACTCACCCTGTTAGACTGGCCTGGCTGTGTAGGCCTGTAATCCCAGAACTTTGGCAGGCTGAGGCAAGAGTATCCCAAGCTTGACCCCAGCCAAGGTGACTTAGGGAACAGGCAGATCTGCTCCCACATATCCTGGGAAGGCTTCCCCCCCCCCCCCGCCCCTCCCCTTCTACAATACTTCCCAAATCCTAAGCCTGGTGTTCAAGGCTTGGTGCCACCTGGCCCCACCTACTATCTCTGTCCACCTACCACTGCTGTCCTCCTGGGTCCTACCTGCTGGTCTGGTTTACGCCCTGCAGGCCCATCGACACATTCTGACACCCAAGACTTTTCAGCACTTTCTCTGCTTCTCAGCTGTCTGGAGCAACCTTTCCATCCTTCTATACTGGGCTTGCTGCCTCCTCTGAGGAGCCTACCCAGATGATCTCTCCAAAAGTGAATTTTTCCTTAGAAAGGAGTTACAGGCATCAAATTACAGTGATACATGTATACACATGTTTATAGCAGCACTACTCAGAATAGCTTACTCTTAGAACCAGCCTATATAGCCATCAACAGATGAACACAGCAAACGTGGCGTGTGTGCACAAGCCTGAGTCATTTGTAGGAGGCCAAATGAATCAGGCACAGAAGGTTGAACATCACATGGTTTCTCTAATGTGAGAAAACCAGACTATAAAAAAGTAAAAGCAAAATAAAAGAGAGATAGAGAATAGGGAGGTTGGTTGTGCGGAGCGGAGGAGGGGATGTGGGGAAGGGGCAGATGAGATGGTGGGAAGAGAAGAAGGGAAGTAGAAATGACCAAGATGCATTATGCACACGTTGCTTCCTTGAGTTGATATGATCCTCATGGATTACAAATGTTATTAATAAAAAGAATAATTTTCTGGGGAAAAATAAACCTACAGGGGTGTACCTCCTCAATAAATGAATAACTGACGGTGAGTTTTACTTTTTCCCCTCTCTCTTTATCGGGGGGTGTCACCCCCTGGCCCTCAGCCTTCGGAAACGCCAAGACGATCCGCAACGACAACTCGAGCCGCTTCGGGAAGTACATCGACATTTACTTCAACCCCAGGGGGGTGATCGAGGGCGCGCGCATTGAGCAGTTCCTGCTGGAGAAGTCCCGAGTTTGCCGGCAGGTGAGGGCCCACCCGGGGAGGGTTCCCACGGGTCCCTGGTCTCACTGTCTGCAATCCCCCAACCTTCAGAGGCTTCTCACAGTAAAGGTTCCTGAGTTTTGAATGTTTCGCCCACTTCATTTTCTTCATTCAACTAGAGTTAACTCTGAGGCTGACCATTTCAGGTGTGTTGGGAGACTTGTTGCGGGAGCCAGATGACAGCATCTAGAAGGGAATAATACAATGGCAAGTGGCTTGTGCTGTCATATAGCCCCACACTTGGCATAACGCTGTGCTGTGGCCATCTTGAAGTTCTTACTAAGTTTTCAGCAAGAGGCCCCACTTTCGTTCTGTAGTGGACTCATAAATCACACAGCCAATCCTGAGTGGCAGAGGGTGGCATTTAGAGAACCAGTACAGCCATGTGTGGGTGATAGTGGTAGGTTCTAAGCCCCTAACATGGGCATGCATATGATCAAGTACACACATGCCCACCCCCACCCCCCACCCCCCCCACACACACACCAAGTTCTGGAACAGGAGATACTAGAGAATGGGATGGGTTACCTCCCAAACTGTAGCAGGCCACAGAAGGAAGTTTACCTTTAGTGACCTCGCCTTACTCCCCTTTGACCTGGTACTAGGCAGCTCCCTCTCATAGCTCTTTTGACCTTCACAACAGCTCTGTGAGGTGTGTCTCTTTACCCCATTATACAGGTGAAACTGAGAGCCCAGGGTCCTAGAGCTAGTTCACAGCAGGTGTGCCCTTCCCAGAACCCCATCCTTCTTTGCATGGGGGCTGCTGAATCCACGTACTTTATCACCAAAAGTGGTGCTCCAGGTGGACAGGAAACTCCTAAAGCAAGCCCAAGATAAAGGAGAAATTAAAAAGTCATGGCCTGAGTATAGCTCAGTGGTACAGTACGTGCTTAACATACACAAGGACCCGATTGTCAGAAACATACACATACACACACTCGTGTTTCAGGATAAAGGATGAAGACCCAGTTTCTAAGCTCAAAGACTCAGAGTTCTGCAGGTTGACCACACAATTCACCCCCTGAAGGAGGTGGTAAGTTGGCCATGCAGCTGTGAGCAGAGGCTATTACCCATATTTGTTGAGGGGAAAAGAAAGGGTAAGATAGTGGAAAAGTATTTAAGAGCAGTGGTCATTTACAAAATCAGTCTCAGAACTTACATAATGGTTGATAAAAGTAACAGAGCATATAGGTGGATAAAAACAAAATTATAATTTCTTATCAATCATCTTTTCAAGTTAGAGTGGAAAGAAACTCTTTTCTCATAACATTGGATACTTCAGATGGTTTGAATTTCTGTAGTGAAGAAGCATTTATAAACAGTGCTTTGAAAATATAGCTCCAAGGGAGGCTGAAACAAGGATCTCAAGTTTGAGGCCAGACTGAGCAACTTTATGAGGCCCTGACTCAAAACAAAATAAGGAGTGGGAGAAATGGTACAGCAGTTAATGCACTCACCTAGCAAGCACAAGGCCCTGATTGATTTCCCAGCACTACATAAACTAGGTGTGGTGGCACACACCTTTAGTAATTCCAGCACCCCAAAGGCTGAGATAGGCAGATTGTCCCTAATCCAAGGCCAGCTGGGCTACACCAGTGAGTTTGGGGCCAGCCTGAGCTACAGAGTGAGACCCTATCTCAAAAAACAACAACAACAAAAAAAAACAAATAAAAATATAAATAAATAAATAAATAAATAAATAAATAAATAAATAAAATAAGAGGGCTGCGGATGTAGCTCAGCAGCAGAATGTTTGCCTAGTATGTCCTTGTTTGAGCCTGAGCACCGTTTAAAAAAAAAAATGCTAAGACTGGTGGCATAGACCAATGATCCCAGCACTCTGCGAGGCTGAGGCAGGAAGATCGTAGGTTCAAGCCCAGTCTGGACAACGTAGCAACCTAGTGAGACCCTGTATCAAATAAATAATAAAAAGCGGGTAGAGGTAGGGTTAGGGTTGTAGCTCAGAGCAGAGGTCCTGGGTTCAATCTCCAGTACTGAATAAAATAAAATAAAATAAAATAAAATAAAATAGAATACAAGAAGCCCAGAGCATGAGACGAACCCCCTCCAGGACAAGAACAGCAGCCAGGCCAGGCCAGCCCTGGGGTCCATGCCAGAGCCACACCAGGCTGCAAGACCTTGGAGGTGAAGCAGGGACAGTCCTGGAGCAGAGGATGGACGGGACTGGCTGACAAGTCTCTGGGGTACCTCAACAGGCCATAGAGGAGCGTAACTACCACATCTTCTACTGCATGCTCCTGGGGATGAGTGTGGAGGAGAAGGAGCTGCTGGGCCTGGGGATGCCCTCGGAGTACCACTACCTGACTATGGTGAGCCACCCCCTAGCCCGCTTCTCAACTGTAAATGACCAGGGGGGAGGTAGGCCCCGCATTCGCTCAGACCTGCCCCACTCCAGCTAGCCCCAGAGGCAAGGGTGAGGGTCCACATTTCACTCCACCCAGCTCCTCCTGTGCGCGGAGTCGCTGTGTGCCTGTCGGAGACCTGCTCTTGGCGGTGTGCCTACCATCTTCTGCTGCGTTTGTCCCGGGTCCCCAGCTCAATCTGTGGTTCTCCCACACCTGCTCTTCTTCTTTGGTCCCCTCCAGGCCAACAGCAGGCTCCCAAAAAGTGGGTCTTGGGAGTCATCCTTGTGTTTCCTGCTCCTGGCCTGGCAGTTACCCATAGGCCACTGGGTCCTGGGCAGCCACGTACTCACGATGCTCGACAAATCCCCTCCCTTATGTCTCTCTCCTGAGTGACCCACTGTCCTGTGGTCACTTCCTCAAAACCTTCATCAGACCCTGTCCAGTGGTACTTTCCTCATTACTCCTCCTGCCCCAGTCCTGGCCTGTTATCTGTCATCCACGATAGCCAAAGGACAAATCTTACAGCCACACATCTCCAATGACAGACATTTGGTAGAAGTCCAGGTCTCCAGGATTTTTCCCTTTGGCACCTCTCCCCGCAGCTCTGATCCCACCTTCTGTAAGTCCCTGCTCCCACTGTGCAGCCTTACTCCTGCCATTGTCTGCCCCAGGCTGCTCTGGGGATCAGCACAGAGGGCCAGCTGAGGCACCTCCTCCAACCCCACCGTGGGGCTGCATTTGGCAGACGTCACAGCCCATAACACAGTCATCTGCCTCCTCCCTGCCCCTCCTGGATGCCCACAGCAGGAACAGGGCTCACTGTGTCTGAGTTCCCAGTGGGAAGGGGATGGCCTGGGAAGATTTGTGCAAGCAATGAGGCCAC
Source organism: Ctenodactylus gundi (assembly GCA_004027205.1). Taxonomy (NCBI): domain Eukaryota; kingdom Metazoa; phylum Chordata; class Mammalia; order Rodentia; family Ctenodactylidae; genus Ctenodactylus; species Ctenodactylus gundi. Next base: position 77,800 of record PVKB01003798.1, read on the forward strand.
AGCACTGCCTGGAGACAGAGGAGGCATGCTCAAGCATCGACAGATGATAGAGACTCAGGAGGCAGGATGACTAGCCTGAAATCCCACGGTGGGCCAAGTGCCAATGCTGGTGGTAAGGGCCAGGCGTGCTGTGGTTTTCTCCAAAAGTGCTTCTGTTGGCTGAGCTTGCACCTGGATGTACACCCAGAGACTGGAAGTGTGATTTCTCAGAGGCCTTCAGCTGAGTTCCTGAGTATCTTGCTCATATTAGCCCTGGATGGAATAGGTGGGCCCATGGAGGGCCCTGTTCACTGAGGTGACCTGTTTCACAGGGAAACTGTACCTCCTGTGAGGGGCTTGATGATGCCAAGGACTATGCGCACGTCCGCTCGGCCATGAAGATCCTCCTGTTCTCTGACTCTGAGAACTGGGACATCAGCAAGCTGCTGGCGGCCATCCTCCACCTGGGGAACGTGGAGTTTATGGGTAATGTTACTTCTGCCCCAGCTGTCCCCTGGGAGAAAGAGCAAGGGACCAAGACAGCAGGAGGGAGATATTTTTGGAGTTCATGCTGCAAAGGCCCAAGGGTCATGTGGTCTCACTTGGTCCTGGGAGAGTATATCTGGAAAATGAAGCTGTAATTTTGGAGGCCTTGTGGGGAAGATAACAAACTATAAGGACCCCCAAAGGTGGAGACTTTGGTCCATCACTCTCCACTTTTTGCTGGGACCAAGGTCTGTACCCTCAGGTAAAGGTGAGCCAGAGTACGCAAACCTACGTCCAAACTTGCAACCCCATTTGTAAGTTTTAAGGGTAGTCTGGGAATGCAGGTGTCTTGAACTCTGAGAATCCCCAAGCCCTGGTGCTGATAGTTCTCTCCACAGGAAATGACCCACAATCTGGGTTTCTAATGATTGCATCCAACAATGTTTAAACAGAGTATCCATGGGTCTGGGGGGAGGCTGAGGCAGCAGCATTGCAAGTTTAAGCCCAGCCCAAGAGACTTAGTAATTTGGCAAGACCTTGCCTCAAAATAACAAAAAATGTGCTGGGGAATAGATATAGCTTTTCAGGAGGCTGTTCTGGAGCAGTTCTGGAACAGTGGGTATGGATGGAAAATGGGAGCTCACATCATAGCAGAGAGTCAACACCAGGTGAGGGTGATGGGGGTGACCTGTCATCCATTGGCTGAGCTGGCATTTCTGCCAGGGAAAGGCCAAGCTGAGGGGAAGTGGGTGCAGGGACAAATATTAGAAACCTGATCTTGGGAAAATGACCTGGCACGGGCGAGCTCAAATGGTGAGGTCACACTCAACACAGATAAACTAAATGCACTTTAACGACTCTGTTTTTCCCATAAAAGCTGGAAGGGTGGTTACTCCTGGGGGGAGGGACACCACCTTGGCAAGCAAGGACGGGCAGAGCACAGGTGCTGGCAGTGTCTGGTGCTAATTGCCAGTTCACGCTATTGACTTTATCACAGCACACCTTTGTGTTTGATGCATTTTTTTTATCTGCATGTTTTATTTCACCATTTTTTAAGTTTAAAAAATAAAGAACACCTTCCACCCCCACCCCCACCCCACCCCGCAAGCCAGTCCTGAGGTGGGTGCTGGCTCAGAGTGAAGGAATGGAAAGTGGAGGGGTGGCCAGGAGACACTTACAGTTGGTGCTCCATTAATGCTGGCTTCATTGGGCTGAATATGACCGAGACCAAGGTTTCAATGGATAATAGAGTAAAATGAACAGGGCTTGGGGCTCAGGTCCTCCTATAATAGACCCCACATGGCTCACCAGCTCCAGGCCTGCCGGGTGACCCACCTTAGCCCGAGGTCTCTCAACCTGCTGTTTAATCAGAGCCCCAATCCTATTGGGCAGAGGGAGCCATGACCTGTTATGTTCATTGGTCACTGGGAACATTCACTCCTTTCAAGAACAGGGCCCCTGGGAGACAAGGTCTTGCCCCAGGGGGCAGTTACTGCTGAGTGGTAGATTTGGGGCTGCACCAGGACCGGGCTTCCTGGGGGCCTCTGTCCTAGGACTTTGTGCGTTTTCCCACTCAGGACTGCTACTTTTCTTTCTAGCTGCCATCTTTGAGAACTTGGACTCCTCTGAGGTGATGGAGACCACTGCCTTTCCCATCATCATGAAGTTACTGGAGGTAGTAGCCGTGCGCCCCTCAGACCCCTCTCTCACCATTCTCTGAGCTCATGATTTGGGCCCCTCTACACATTGTGGATACTGAGGGTGGGCATCATGGAGGAGGCCATGGGCATGGTACCCCCATCAAGAAAGCAGTGAAGCCAGGCCTGGTGGCACAAGCCTAGAATCCCAGCACTCTGGGAGGCTGAGGAAAGAGGACTGCAAGTCTGAGCCCAGACTGGGAAACTTAGTGACTTAATGAGATCCTGTATCAAGATAAAAATAACAAATCGGATGAGGACGCAGCTCAGGGAGGGCATCCTGAGCCCAGGGCCCAGTGCTGAAAACAATAACCACACGGGGTGAAGACCAGTGTAGCTTTAATAAATGTGCCTTCCCCTATCATGTGTCTCCTGATGCCCCTCAGTGGCTCTGCCTTCAGCATCCTCACTGTCCACCCTGTCCAGTCCCCAGACTTCCTACCTGGGCACTTCACCCCACACCCATCAAAATGTCCCTGTGCTGTGTCCTTGTCCCCCAGGGACATCCCCGTGCGAAATTTCCCTTTTCCTGGGAAAGTGGCTTGTGCCAGGAGCTCATGTATACAGCCCCCCACATCATTCCAGAGCCCCAGAGCCTTGTTTGGCTCAGAGGGAGGTAGCCAGCTCTGGGTGGGGGTGTTCCTCTTCACTAGGAATATCATAGCATCCTCCACATCTTGCCCAGTTGACACTTCTAGTGGGAAGTTACCAGAATCAGATGCAAAACAAGCCAACAACACTCAGCATATTTTGCTGTTGTTAATTTGATTCAAGGATACTTATCTTAGTACATTTTCTGCTTCTCTAACAGAAATACTTGAGACTGGATAATTGCTAAAGAACAGAGGTTCATGTAGCTCATGGTTCTAGAGGCTGGAAGTCCAAGGGTATGGTGCCAGCATCTGCTTGGCTCTGACAGGGGCCTCCTTGCTGCATTGTAACATGGTGGAAGGCATCAGATTGTGGTACAGAGCAATCTTACCAGAGAGCTGCTTTTGCAACAAAGCCACTCCCTAGATAACCCAATGACCTAGTAACTCATAGTCTTAGTTACTTTTTCGTTGCTGGGACATATATTACCTCACTCCCCCCCCCCCACACACACAACTTAAGGGAAGAAAGGTTTATTTTGGCTCACAGTTTTAGAAGATCTCAGCCCATACGCAGGTGGGCAGCAATGGTGGAAGCACATGAGAGGCCCAGCAGAGGAGTGTTGCTCACAGCATGGCAGAAGGAAGCAGAGTGAGAAGAGGCTAAGCTAACTTGGACCTTCTGGTCCAAGCCTTGATCACCCAGCCCTTCCATGTCGAGCCCCTCCTGATAAGGCCTCACTTCCTAACAGCACATGAAATTCATATATAATTCAAGTATCCAGATACATTAGGCTTTTGGGGGACATTCCAGATCCAAACCATAACATTCACTAACCCCCTAATGGAATAATCTATAATTCAATTAATTTTTAATAATTAATTTAATCAACCCCTCATAATTTAATAAACTCTCAAAATCTTATCTTCAAATACCATAAACATATAGACTGAACATAAGATTAAATTTCTAGCACATAAACTTTTGGGGGCCCATTCACACTGTAGCAGGTGCTCAGAAGTTTGAGTGTTCCAGGTTATCCTTCTATAGTGGGGAAACCCTCGTCCATCCAGACTCTTGCCCCTTTAGACTCTCAACCTTCAGGTGGTGATTTGGTTTGGGGCATAGCCAAAGCCTGGCCCCAGAGCCCTCCCTGTGCCTACCCCTTCCCCAGACCCCAAGAAGCCTTGTCTGATCGTGACTGGTGCATCCTTCCTGAATGCTCTGTGCCCCCAATTCTCCAAGAACTTCAATCTGAGTTGGTTCTTGCCACAGTGCTGCTTACTCAGGCCCTGGGCATAACTAAGTGGTTACAGTAGGGCACAAGACATAACGGGGGCAGGTAGGATTCAGGGCCTGCTCCACAGGTAGAGGCAGCCCTACGTGTCTTCTCAGGTGCAACACCAGGCACTGAGGAACTGTCTGACCAAGCACACCATCCTCATCCGCGGGGAGTATGTCACCAGGCCACTGAACATCGCCCAGGCTGCAGACCGCCGGGATGCCTTTGTCAAGGTACAGAGTTAAGGGAGAAAGGCCTACTCGTTGCCCCATTGGTGGGAAGCAGGAAAGAGCAAAGATGGGTAGGCAGGACCCTATGCTGTTGGCCATCTACCTGGTGACTCTGGGCTTCCCAGCCTCTGGGCCGTCATCCATTGCCTCTAAAATGGAGGTAATGTCCCCCAGTAAGTCTGTCACAGCCTTGAAGAAGGGATACCACCCCCATGCATTAAAGCATAGATGTTTCACCCCTTGTCTCCCCAGGGCATCTACGGGCACCTCTTCCTGTGGATCGTCAAGAAGATCAATGCAGCAATATTCACACCCCCCGCCCAGGACCCCAAAAGTACACGGAGAGCCATTGGTCTCCTGGACATATTTGGCTTTGAAAATTTCCAGAACAATAGGTAAGCAGATCCCTGCCCACTTTCTTTCAAAAGATGGAAGGTAAGGTAACCTTGCAAGCTGGAGGGTAACCACCCCCATGTTCCTCGCTGGGCCAAGAGCAGGGGCCTCTCTGTCACTCTCACCCACGATGTCAAGGTAAGTCTGCCGGCAGGCCCAAGTCCCTCTGTGTGAGATGGCTGTATGTGTCCCTCAGCGTCTTAGTTATTTTTTTTTGTTGCTGAAACAAAGGACCTGACATCCACAACTCAAAGAAGGAAAAGTGCATTTTAGCTCACAGTTTCAGGAGGTCTCCGTCCATTTATGAGTGGCCAGCAAAGGTGGGAAAGGTCTGGAAGTGAAGAGTTGCTCACAGAACCACAAAAGGAAGGATCAGGGCTTGGGGAAAAGCAGGGCCAAGAATAAACCCTCACAGGCCCCACCTTTCATGACCCACCACATCCTCAGCGAGCCACCCCTCTCCACCAGGACATGAAATCTTAACAGCATGTGAAATCCACACATAATCCACCATGTCCAAACACATGAGGCATGATGTCCCTTAGGGGGACATTCCAGATCCAAACCACAATGCCTAGGATCTCCAAGAGGTCCAGAGTAGCTACACAGCTAACAAGGGCCAGGCTGACACCTCAGGCTTCCACACATTCTGGAGCCATTGGTGCTCTTCAAGACCCACAGTGGCTCACAGTAGGTCAGGTGACTGTGGAAATCCAGCACTCTGACTCAGCAGGAGGCACCTGCAGACCACCCCTGACTCTACAGTTTGTTCGGAGTAAGGTAAGGCAGGACACCCCTGACCCACTCTGACCCAGGGCTGTGGTGCCCCAGCGTGACTGGGAGCTGGAAAGCTATGACCAGGAGGCAGATATTGCTACCACCTTGGGCTGTGATGTAGCTGGAGGTGGGGCAGACAGCAAAAGGGCCAGGTGGTATCCTGGTATCAGCACAGTCATTAGCTGAGGGCTGCAGGACACAAGGGCAGAAAACGCTCGTGATGCAAAGAGCTCACTGAGCCTGGCAGTTTAAAGGGCTGGGCAGAACCAGGCCTGATGGCACATGCTTGTAATCCTAGAACCCTGGAGGGCTGACGTAGGAGAGCTGCAAGTTTGAGCCCCATCTGGGCAACCTAGCAATGGCAGAACAATGGCTCAAAGTTTGAAAAAAAAAAAAAAAAGGGAAGGGGATGAGGAGCTGGACCTGGGGATGGAGTTCAGTGCTAAGGCCCTAGACTCCATCCCTAGTACTAAGTAGATAAACGGCTGAGCAGGACCAGAGTCCAGACCGCTGGTTCTAAGAGCCCAGGCTTCTGGGCAGGCACTGTCTGAAAAGCCAAGAAGCTGGCCTGACCTCGGCATGATCCTGCCCAAGCCCTATCTCTAAGTGAAGTCTGGCCTGGAAGGGGTTTCCGTAGCCTCCTTGGGAGTGAGAGTGGAGGAGACACGAGCCATCCCAAGGGCAAGTATGTCAGCTCTCAGCCACACAGCTTGGGGTAGGGGTACCGAGGCCTGTTCATTGTGATCAGAGGACTAGATCAAGGTGCCCTGGGTGTGCTGCCCAACATGGTTCAGATCAGTGGGCTTTGGCCCCAGGGGAGGGGAGACAGTTAGCAGGCCAAGCTCATCTACGGATACCTTGAAGATGCATGAGTGGTTGGTTCTAGGGTCTGGCCTTACACACAGCATCCCCTCCCTGGAGCAAAGCCACCAGCTGAGTGTAGGACAGGGCTGCCATCTGGGGGCCTAGGCAGGAGCAAGACAGACCCAGAGACTAGTCGTGAGGAGAGAAAGTGAACACCAAATGTGAAGGAAAGAAACAGGAACGTTCAGGGCACTGCAAGAAGTCCTACATGGCCACAGTGGCCCTGGAGAGGCCTGAGAGGTAGCTAAGGCCTTCTGCTGTGGTAACTGGATCTTGAAAACATTGGAAAAATTGGAAACACGGGGGCAGCACAGCAGAATTTTCATGGCAGAATCGCTCTCTGGTGGCCATGTGGAGAATGATGTGAGGGTGAGCGTAGAGACAGGACAGCCCCTGGAAGTCGTTGCTCTGCTCTGGTGAGTGCTGAAGCTTGTCTGGACTGAGAAAGGAGTGGGGGTGGCGGGGGACACAAAGAAGCAAGCAGTTCCAGGGGCTATGTTGGAGGGAGCAAGGACCCGATTTTGGCAACTTACCAGTATTAGGCAGGAGAAACAGAGTCAAGCACAACTTTGCTTTTTGACTTGAGCCAGGTTGGAGGTGGGGGGCCATTTCCCAGGGCAGGGACAGCAGGAGGAAGATCAGGCTCAGGGTTGGTGGGGGTGAGGGCATGAGGGTAGGGAGTATGCCTGGTTGAGGCAGAGGTGCCTGGCAGATGATACTAAGTCTCTGGAAGCTTGCCCCAAGACCAAAGCCACTTGCCCACGGGGCTGGGACTTTCTGTGTGCAAGTGGCCCATCAGGATAGTCCCAGTGTGGGGTAGGCAGACCCAGCAAAGGATCCTGGGGTCATCAGCCAAAGGAGGAAGTCGATGCTGGCGGGGTTGGGCCTTCTTTCATTTAGTCTGTTTTAGTCTGTTGAAGGAGGTGGTGACAAAACAGGCAGCCAGAAGCAGGGAATGTGCAGGGAAGTACGTGCTGCTGCATGCACTGGGGACGGCACGTGTCCAGGGACAGCCTCGTGGGCAGATGTGAACGAGCAGTGACCCAGGCTCCACCTGGTGATGGCATGATCTTCACAGCTTTGAGCAGCTCTGCATCAACCTCGCCAACGAGCATCTGCAGCAGTTCTTCGTGCAGCACGTGTTCAGGATGGAACAGGAGGAGTACCGATCAGAGAACATCCCCTGGGACTACATCTCCTACACTGACAACCGGCCCACGCTGGACCTGCTGGCCCTCAAGCCCATGAGCGTCATCTCCCTCCTAGATGAAGAGAGCCGCTTCCCCCAGGTGTGCATCTGGCCCTGTGCCAAAGCCTCTGCTAAAGGGGTTCCTCTCCAAGGTTGGGAAACATCACTGGGATGGCCTGCTTGTCCTCAGGGGTGCTGAACCTCTGCAAGGCTGGCCTCAGCCTAATCAGACCTTCCTCTGCTTTAAGGTCCACGTCATCCCGTCATCCTACTTCTTACAGAAAGGCTCCCTCGATTCAGGGGCTTCTAGGCAGCTGTCCCAAGGGTGGGACAGCAGAGCTGGTGTGGGGGTTAAGGGCTGTCCAGCCTCTGCTCCCCACTGCACCCTTATACCATGTGATAAGTCCATCTGGCATCAGTCTCCCACTCTAAAGAGCCGCCAGTCACTTTGAGTCCTGCTTGCTATGTCCCCCTGGAAGATCCCCTGGGCCCTGTGTGGGGGCCACCTGACTTCCCCAAGACTGTACTCCGGCCCCTCAGCTCAAAGAGCATCTGGGTTCTTCCAGGGGACAGATCTCACCATGCTACAAAAGTTGACCAGTGTCCATGCCAACAACAAGGCCTTCCTGACACCCAAGAACATCCATGATGCCAGGTTTGGCATTGCCCACTTTGCTGGCAAGGTGTACTACCAGGCAGAAGGTGAGCACAGCTTCCCTCAGTCCCTTGCCGGGTCCAGGGCAGGATTCAGGGAGGCATCTGGAAGGAGGCTGAGGAGACAGATTGGTTTGCAAATCTCAGAACAGGACAACAGGAGGAATAATATGCCTTTTACTGAAGAAAGAAATGGAATGGACCGGGCACATGTTGGTTTTGGTGATCATTACATTGAGATACAGTTAATAGCCAGGCCCAGTAGTGCAGGCCTGTCATTCCTACACTCCAGGAGGCTGAGGCAAGAGGCTCATAAATTCAACCTCAGCCTGGGTAACTTAGCAACTTAACAAGACCCCATCTCACAATCAAAAATTAAAAATGGGGGCTGGGGGAATGGCTCAGAGGTTAAAGCGCTTACCTAGCAAGCACTAAGGCAAGAGCTAAAGCACCGCGTAAGCTGGGCATGGTGGCGCATGCCCGTGATCCCAGCACTTGGGGAGCTGAGACAGGAGGATTGTGGTGAGTTCAAGGCCAGGCTGGGCTCCAAAGTGAGTTCAGGACCAGCCGGGGCTGCAGAGAGAGACCATGTCTCAAATAAATAAATAGGTAAATAAATATTTTTAAAAATTAAAAATGGGCTATGGATATAGGTCAGTGTGGTGTCCCTGGTCTAGATCCCCAGGACCAAAAAGATGTTATTCACCTAATTTAAGTGGGCAACTTAGTGTTTTCAGTTTATCCAGAGCTGTGCAATGGTCGCAACACTTTAGAGCACTGTTGTCATCCTAAGCAGAAACTCCCCCTTACTAGCCCCGACCCCTTTTCCCTCACTGCCTCAGTGGATTGGTCCGATTTCAGACATTTGTGTTAAATACAGCCATATGATGCGGGATGTTGGTGGTTGGCTGCTTTCACCTATCATAACGTTTGCAAGGCATGTGTCTATGTTGTAATTTGTATCTGAACTTTCAATTCTTTTGCATTGTAGAATAATATTTTATCATGCAGATAGACCATATTGTGTTAATCTTGTCACCCATTGGTGGATATTTGGGTTGCTTCCCCTTTTTGGCTGTTAACATCCATGTACAGTGGGACCCCCGGGAGGGGACGAGGGACCCCATCCAGGCATGCCAGTCCTTCCCATACACGGAGCGACAGCTGAGCTGGCCTGGTGGCTGGGCCCTGCTGTCCCCACAGGCTTCCTGGAGAAGAACCGAGATGTGTTGAGTGCAGACATCCTCACCCTGGTCCTCTCCTCCAAAAACAAGTTCCTGAGGCATATATTTAACGTGGAGTCGTCTGAGACCAAGCTGGGCCATGGCACCATCCGCCAGGCAAAAGCGGGGAGCCAGCTCTTCAAGGTGGGCTCCAACACCCTGCCAGCCTTCAGGGTGCAGACACATGGCATGAGGAAGGCTGCTTTCTCACCAGTGGGTCCCAGCACCCAGCATCTGGGTACCCACAGAGTTGGTGCTTGGGAGGCCTGTGCCAGGCATGGGGAACACATTTCCCTGGCAGCAGACCTCACCGTACAGGCTGATAAAGTGTCGGCTGCACCCCAGGCCACCGTCTCACTGCCCCTGTTCATGCCCACTCTCCCACCCACAGTCTGCAGACTCCACCAAGCGGCCCCCCACCCTGGCAGGCCAATTCAAGCAGTCCCTGGAGCAGCTGATGAAAATCCTGAGCAGCTGCCAGCCCTACTTCATCCGCTGCATCAAACCCAATGAGTACAAGAAGCCACTGGTAAGGGTGGGGGCACTTGGGGTAGTGGGGAGGGAAAGTGCAAGGATCTAGGGTCGTGGCTGGGGCCTTTGCCAGGGTCTGGCCATCATTAGAGCTGCCATCTGCATGTACTTTACAGACAGGCACACCTAAACAAGGGTATCAAGGGAGGTCAGCTGCAGGTCAGTGACCTGAAGGGCTTTGGCATCCAGACCTCAGTCCTCTTACCCTGTGTGTGCCTGGCCAGGCTCTGGGCTACTCAGAGCCTTGATTTTCTCTTCCACAATGTCAGGCTCCTGCCTGGAGGTTGGAGGTCATAAGTTGTTCTTGGGACTTCAGCATCTGGTGCCATTTCGAGTGGCTGGGATCTGCAGTGGCTTTATGGTGAGGAGTGGGAGCCTACAGTCACTGATCCACGGGTCCTTCCAGAGGCTGCAGACACAGGGATTTCCCAACCCAGGCGATGCCATTTTAAAGATATAAAGAAACTTAAAAATGTAAGGGAATAAAAATGAATATTCCATCAAATGTCCTGTCTTTTGAAAAAATAAAAATAAAAAATTGGGGCTGAGCCAGGAGTTAGGATGTACCTTCCTTGCAAGCATAGTGGGCAAATGCTAGATGACTTCCCTTGTCTCTTAGCTACATAGTGGTCCCAGGAGCCTCTGCCTGTACCCACACTGCCCGCCTTGGGAGCTAAGGACAGGTGGGTGGACTGATGGGTGAGCTGAGACTTGGGTTGGGTGGGTGTCTCTGGCTGAGGCATCTCCCAGAGTGGCAGCTTCCTGTTTTATGGTAGAGACTGAAAGCCCAGGGTAAGGGGCTGGGCAGTCTCAGGGCCACTCGGGAGCATGACAGGAGTCACAGTTCTCTCAACTTTAGGAGCTAGTAACCAGGCAGGGCTGTTGGGAGGATTGAGTGAGAACAGGAACCAACTCAGCTGTGCCTGACCCCATGTGCAGCTGGCTTTTAGCCCTAGGGCTCGGTGGGGTGGGACGGTAACAGAGCCTGCTGGTGGGCTTGCCCAGTTAGAGGAAGCGTCCCCTAGTCCCCAGGCTGAGGGAAGTTGTGTCATGGCCACTGACAGCCCTAGGGACAAGCATCCTGTTCAAATTCCGCTGCTGGCCACACCAGCCAATTGCTGCTTCCCCGCTTTCCTGTGTCTGCCTCAGGGAAAGGACTGCCTGAGCCCTTATCTAATGACCATACCTGAGAAAAAAAACTTGGGGGAGGATATATCTTCTGGCTCAGTGTCCAAGGTCTTAGCCCAGAGTTGGCGGGCTCCATTGCTCTCAGGTCTGTGGCGCAGAGACAGGGCTGGCGGAGGAAAGCCACTCGCCTCAGGCGGCCAGGAAGCAGGGTGGGAGGAGGGAAGCAGAGAGAAAGTCTCCAGGGACCAGATGTTCCCCCGAGGTTCACACTTTCAACCTACAATCTTATCAGTGAATCAATCACTGAAGTTAGGACCTCCCCATGGGCCAGCCAAGCCCTGAAACCCCGACTCTGGGCTGGGCACGGGAGGCCCTGGGAGTCCTTTCAGATCTAAACTAAACAGTGAGAGCAACTTGGCAGTAGGGTCTCGGCCTCCAAGCGCAGGGTCTCTGCACCCGGGCCTGGGATGGTGGGCCTGGGACGGTGGGCCTGGGACGGCAGGCCCGGGACGCGCAGGAGTCTTTCCCCGCTGGGACTTGGCGCCCCTGGACAGGGTCAAAGCGTGTGTTCCCCTGGACACAGTCATTTATTGGCTATAGGCTTTGATCTTCTTGAAAACATTTTGAAGACTTTTTTTTTATTTTTGGTACTGAGAATCAAGCCCAGAGCTTTGCTGAGCTACATCCACAACCTATTTTGTTTGTTTGTTTGTTTGTTTGTTTGTGTTTTGTTCTGCTTGTTTCCGTCTGTTTTGTTCTGTGTGAGTTTTACTTCTTTTGGTCTTTTTTTTTTTTTTTTTTTTTTTTTTTTTTTTTTTTTTTTTTTTTTTTTTTTTTTTTTTTTTTTTTTTTTTTTTTTTTTTTTTTTTTTTTTTTTTTTTTTTTTTTTTTTTTTTTTTTTTTTTTTTTTTTTTTTTTTTTTTTGAGACAAGGTCTCACCAAGTTGCTAATTTTCTCAGGCTGGGCTTGAACTTGCACTCCTGCCTCAGCCTCCCATAGTGCTAGAATTACAGGTGTATACTTTATAAAGACTTTTTAGCCGCTTCGCTACTCTCTTTTTTAAAAAACGTCATTTTAACTTAGTCAAGCATTTGTTTAGTTCTTCTCGTCTTCGGGGACAGCCCAACGGGCCCCAGGGCCTCGCCTCCTCCGTGGTGGCTCCCGAGCCTCCCTCTGCCAGCACCCATGTTTCCCGACAGCTCTTCGACCGCGCGCTGTGCGTCCAGCAGCTGCGCTACTCGGGCATGATGGAGACGGTGCACATCCGCAAGTCGGGCTTCCCGGTGCGCTACACATTCGAGGAGTTCGCGCAGAGGTTCCGCGCGCTGCTGCCGCGCGTGGAGGGCGCGCAGGTGTGTGTGCCACGCAGCGTGCGACCACGCCCCTGAGGGCCCTCCTAGTGACCGCCTGGTGTCTGCCCGCTCTGGACCTGCGGCCTGGTCGTGACCCTTGCCTGTTCTTCCCTGCTGTGCCCTGCTGCCAACTCCCTGTCCCTCGGTGCCTCAGGGGACATGGCTCAAGCTGTGTACCGTGGAGCGGCCCTGCCTCCACAGCAGTGTTACCGTGAACCCTGTCGCTCTCGGGCAGTATCAGGGAACCGCGGGTGGCTGGACGACTCTTGGGAGCAGAAAGTCCTTGTCCTACCTGGAACCCTCAGCCATCCTCAAGTTCGGACTGGTCTAAGGCCGAGTGTCCCACAGCCCTATGGAAGTCCCAGGCCCAGCAAAGCACAGTGGCCTCAGCATCCTGAGACCTAGTGCTCCCCTCGCCCACCCTTTGACCGGAGATCCTGATGTGAAGCTGTGGGAGAAGGAAGGAGACAGAGCTCCCCAAGACACCTGGAGCGGTCCCCTCAACTTCCAGGGGCTCTGCTCCCACTAACACTGGGCCACCCCTGCTTTTCCTCTGCAGCTTCAAGACGATTTCCGCCAAATGACCCTGCAAATTGCAGACCAGTGCCTGGCAACAGACAAAACCTGGAAAGTGGGCAAGACGAAAGTCTTTCTCAAGGTAAGAACCTGAGGGGCGCCCGGGTCCTTGGCCTCCTGGATTGTACAGGGTGGGGCTCTCTTGGATCACACTCACCACGTGGCAGCCAACTACATGCTCTAAGCCAGTGTCAGGAACCTGCCCTCCGGGACCACTGTCATAGGACAGTCATCCGTGTGGGGCTCAGAAGAGACCAGCGCAGTCTTCCAGAGTCCCAGGGACCATGCCGTGAGCCATAGCCTGCAGCCCAGGGCTTTGCCCACCGAGAGTGGCTTGGCCTTGCCAGAGCCGCGGTGAAAGCTGGAGCTCCAGTGGAAAGACTCAGTGTGCTGACCTTAGCTCATCCAACGTGGGGAGGTGACTCAGTGTCCTTAGGTGGCTCGTGGAAGTGTCACCGCCATGGGCTCATCTGCTGCCTACAAGGACACCACAGTCAGATAGAGACAGCCTTGTGGCCTTCCAGCATTGCAGTTGGCTCCAAGAGCCTCCACAGAGGGTTCTTCATGGCCCCTGACCTCCTAAACATTGGGCGGGTGTGGCTGTCCAAGAACCCTAACCAATACCTCCAGTAAGCAAAGGCAGGAAGAGGGAGAAGAGATCAGAGCCAGGAGGGTGGCTGTCCCCATGGCTGAGCTCCCACACCCTCCCCCACACACCCCCTTTCTTCTTCCTCTGGACACCCTGCCCAACCCCTCCTCTGTTGTGGGTGCCTCCTGTCCCAGCCCTGCAGTTGGTGCTGGTACTAGTCAGCCCATGCTGGGGCTCTGGGGCCCATGCAGGAAGGAAGCAGCAGGGAGACTTTATTTGGTGGGGAGATGAGGTCACCAGACAGAATATTTCAGGGCACAGGCAGGGAGGGCAGGACAGATGGTATGGACGCAGGGGCATCAGAATGGTGAGGTCACTGTGGGCAGGTGGTCAAGGAGAGGAAGAGAGTGCCCACTCCTCTGTTCCTTCTCCCCAGTTTGCTTTTTTTTTTTTTTTCATTTTCTTTCTTCTTTTCTTCTGAGACAGTCTTGCTCTGTAATCTAGGCTGGTTCTAAACTCACTATGGAGCCCAGGCTAGACTCAAACCCACAGCAATCCTCCTGCCTCAGCCTCCCAAGTGCTGGGATTACAGGTGGGCACCACTATGATCAGTTTATGTGGTCCTGGGGAATTAAACTCAGGGCCTTGTTCTTGCTAGGCAAGCACTGCAACTCCTATGTAGTTCCTCCAATTTTTCTTTCTTTCTTTCTTTCTTTCTTTCTTTCTTTCTTTCTTTCTTTCTTTCAATGCTGAGGATGGCCTGTGCTCTAGGCTGTATCTCCAGCCTGCTTTCTTGGTTGTCATTTTGAGACAGGGTCTTGCTAAATCACTGAATTGCCCAGGCTGGACTCGAATTTGTAATCCTTCTGCCTCAGCCTCCCAGAGTTCTGGGATTATAGGCCTATGCCACCAGGCCCAGAGTTTTGTTGTTTTTATTTAAAAGGAGGGTATTTTTTTTTTTTGCCTTTATCTTTGTTTTTGTACTGGGAATAGAGCCCAAGGCCTTCACATTGACCTGTATCTCCATCTTATTTATTTTTTTTTAAATCTGAGACAGGTTTTTGCTAAGTTGCTTAACTGCTTGGGCTGGACTTGATCTTGTAAAAGTTACATCCAGGTATGAAGACTGCTAGGAAGCTCCTGCTGTGAATCCTGCTCACACAATATGGGAGATATTTTTATAATATTTTATTGTATTTATAATATAGTAAGCATGGATCTGTTGTATAGTTGAATGCAAGTATTGCATGAATTTTGAGATAAAACACAACTCCAGAGAAATGTTGTGACCCCACCCTTCTTGGGTTTCCAGGGCAGATACAAAGGTTCTCATTAGCAAGGAGAAAGAGCTCAAATGGGAGTTCTTGGGTCCCCTTCCTTGAACCACATCAGGGTCAGCTTGTCCCCCTGGGAAGACAGCACCCTGGCTGCAGGCAGGGCTGTGGGAGTTTCAGGGCAGCTCTGTGACAGCATCACCCCTCCCTAGGAACACCACGACGCTCTGCTGGAGATACAGAGGAGCCAGGCCCTGGATGGAGCAGCATCTAGGATCCAGAGGGTCCTGCGGGGCTACAAGTACAGGTGCTGTCCCCCACCCCTCAGCCCACATACCTGCCCACCGTGACCCTCAGCATGCCTAAGGGGAAACTAAGGCACCAGATCTGATCAGGGACAAGGCATCCTTTGTTGGCCCGAGGATTCCAATATGTTGTTGAGGTATCTGGAAAAACCGAAAAACAGTCCAGGGACAAGAGATAAGAGCTGGATGAAAAACAGCTCTGCGCTGGAGTCCAAACCGATGCTCTTCCCCACCCATGGAAGGACACATGGGCCTGGGTCACCAGGGAGCCTGACTTCAGAGGGAGAAGTGTCCAGGACCTGCCTCAGTTTCCCGGTCAGTAAGAAGGCCCCAGGTCCCACATGTGTCAGTGGGCCCACAAATTTCCATCGCCCCATCACATCATACCCTCTTTAGTTTGCAGAAATATACAGTTAACCATCAAAAAAGACAAATTTGAACTGTGGATGTCCAGTCACATGTAGGTTTTTTCTTTTTTCCCCAAATGATTCTTTTTATTAGCATGTCATTGTGCTACATAATACTAGCATTCGGCTGAGGGGACCCACGCCCACATATGTGGCACCTTGGTCACGTTCACTCCATTCCTCCTCCCACGCACAGCCCACTTTCTCTTTCCCACAAAATCCATTTCTGTTTCTTCTGTGGTTCCTTTACTTTGCTCTTTTTCTTTTTTGTAGTTGGGTTTTCTCATATTTGAGAAACCATACAAAGCACGATAGTCTCCAGGTACGTCCATCTCCCTCAAAGTGATTCAAATTCATCCTTCCTTATGGAAGATTATTACGCCATTGTATGCATGTACCCCATCTACATGGATTTTTTTTTGAGATTTTAAACATTTTCAACAACTCACAGATGAACTTTATCGTCTAGAAATTCAAAAAGATTACAAAAGAGGTGTGTCAGGAGGGCCTAAGACGTTTAATAAACATGAATATATATTATATTATATATACTACGTATTATTAAAAGGTAAAAGTTATCAAAACTCGTGTGCACAGACAGATTGGGAGAAAAGTAAATAAAAGGAAACATGTTAGGCTGAATCCTGACTGCATAAAATGCATGCCGTGCTGTTGTGGTATGTGTAGTGTGTCCCGCCTCCGGATCAGGAGCTCGTGACTGTGCAATAGGTCAGAGCCCACAGCCTGTTTGGAGATCAGCTGCATCTGTGATGTTGGCTTAATGACAAAAATCACCTAACAACAAATTTTTCAGAATATTCCCCTGTTGTTAAAGTGACACTTTACTGTACTTGAATTTTAACTGAGTTTCAGCGGACCAGTGTTGCTACCGCACCCTCTCCCCCTGAACTTGGTGAACCCCACAGCTCTGCTCCTTACCCACCACAGGCCGGCGAAAACCCAGGCACGTGAAAACATAAGTTAACATAAGTTGCCATTTCTCTAGGAAAAACGCCTAAGAACTCAATGCGGAGTTCAAAGGATAGTATCATGTTTTATTTTTTTAAGTGAATTTATTTATTTATTTATTTATTTTGAGACAGGGTCTCGCTCTGTATCCCCGTCTGGTCCTGAACTCACTTTGTAGCCCAGACTGGCCTCGGACTCAGGACAATCCTCCTGCCCCAGCCTCCCTACTGCTGGGGTTATAGACATGCATCATTACGCCCAGCTTTATGTGGTGCTGGAGAATCGAGCTCAGGGCCTTGTACTTGCAAGGCAAGTTCTCTAATCACGGAGCCATTCCTCCAGCTCTCATGCCTTATTTTTTTAAAGAAACCACCCAAGCTGGGTGTGGTGGTATCTGCCTGTAAACCCAGCACTCTGGGAAACTCAGGCAGGAGGCTCCGCGACCTCAGCCCAGCCCAGGTAACTGCAACTTAGCAGCAAACTGTCTCAAACTAACAAGTGAAAAAGGGCTGTGATGTATTGCAACGCACAAGCCTGGTCCAGTCCCCATCCTGCTCTCCTGCCCCCAGAAGAAAAAGAGGCCCCAAACTGTTTTCAAGAGGATGGTGCCATTTCGTCTCAGAAATGTCATACAGCTTAGCTTGGCTGCGCCCTCGCCAGCACCGGATATCGCCGGCGCTCACACGCAGCCATTCTGCTGGGTGCCTCAGGTGTCGCCCCTGCTTACTTGCCCTGTGCATATAATGTCTTCGGTGAGACGTGCACATTTTGCTGACTTATCTTCTCGTCAGATCCTTTGCTGGGTTTGGAAAGTTCTTTATACATCCTAGATCCTAGTCCTTTGCTGGGTGTGTGCTTTGCAGGTATTTTCTCCTAGTCTATGGCTTATCTTTTCATCCTCTTAAGAGTCTTTGCAGAGCAAAATTTTTTAATTTTGATAGACTAACAGTCAAATTTTTCTTTTTATGGATCAGAGTAGAAAATTTCTCTGCCCAAAGATTTTCTCCTGTGTTTTCCTAAAAGTTCTGTAGCTTTGTGTTTTACATTTCAGTCCATGATCTGTTTTCAGTTTGAGTCAATTTTGTATAAGATTTGATACTTAGGTCGAAGTTCTTTTTTCCTCATCCTTTGAAAAGTGTTTTTTCCTCCTAAATATCCTCCCATGGATATTGTTTCAGCAACATTCGCTGAATAGTCCATCTTTTGTCAATGAATTGATTTCATGGATTTATAACAAAGATCAGCCGGGCGTGCCTGCGCTCTGATCCTCTCCCCTGGCTGAGGCTGCGTGTGCCTGTCCTCCCAGGTGCCGTGGCAGCGTGCCCACTGCAGTTAGGCGACTCTTGCAATCACACATGCCACTTCCATCCCCTCTTCCTCGTCAAAACTGTCATAGCCATTTTAGTTCCTTTGCTTTCCCATAGACGTTTTAGAATAATCTTGTTTATATCTATGGCAAAATCTTGGCAAAAATTTTTACAGCAACTCAAGCATATTGATATCTCTACTGTGCTGGATCTTTCAATCTGTGAACATAGTATCTTGCTCCATTTATCTAAATCTTTTCTTAAAATTCATTGCTCTTTCTGAGTTTTCATCATACATAAGTTATAATTTTCTTTTTCTTTCTGTATGTGTTCTCTGTACGATTTACAGCTAACTTTTTTTTAAGATTATAAGTCACACTGTATTTCAAATTTTGGCATCAACATGTTAATTACCAGTATATAGAACTGATTGATTTTTGTGTGTTGACTTTGAATCCTGCAACCTCGCTAAAATTTTTTTTTGAGACAAGGTCTCACCTGTAGTCCAGGATGGTCTTAAACTTGCTATGTAGTCCAGGCTGGTCTTGAACTCACAGAAATCCTCCAGCCTTAACCTCCTGAATGCTGAGATTATAGGCATGTGTCACCACACCTAACTTGAACTCACTTTCCACAGTTTATTTTTTCAGTGTAAATAATCAGATTGTCTGCAAATAGGGTTGTTTTTATTTCTTGCTTTCCAGTCTACATATCTTGTATTGCCTTTTCTTGCCTTATTGCACTTGCTAGCGTTTCCAGGAGTATTAGAAAGAGTGCTGAAAGCAAACATCTTTGTCGCAGTCTGTAACTTAGGGGAAAAGTACTCAGTCCTTTCCATTAAGTATAATCTTAGCTGTAGAGTTTCTGTAAGCTTGTTGTATTCTTTTCTGAGAGTTTTTTTTTCTTTTTAATAAAATTGGGTATGGAGTTGGGGTTTGTTTCGATAGGGTCTTGCTTTGTAGTTTTGACTGGTCTTTAACTTGCAATATAACCTATGCTCACCTTGAACAGCAATCCTCATGGTGGGATTATCGGTGTGTGCCATGAAACCTGGCTAATTTTTATGTGATCCTGGAAAATTGAATCCAGGCCTTTAAACATGCCAAGGCAAGTGTTCTAACCACTGAACTATGGCCCCAGCTCTGAAAATTGGGTATTGAAATTTGTCAAATTTTGTCCTCACCATTTGAAAAGAATTGTTTGATTTTTCTTTAGCTTCTAGTGTAGTAGATTATAGTGATTGACTTTTTTTTTCCTTGAGATAGGATCTCACTTTATAGCCTAGGCTGGTTGGTCCTGTACTCACTATGGAGCCCAGGCTGGCTTTGAACTCACATCAATCCTCCCGCCTCAGCCTCCTGAGTGCTGGGATTGCAACTGTGTGCCACCACACCTGGCTTATGTGGTGCTGGAGAATTGAACTCGGGTACTTAGCGCTTGACTTAGCGCTTGCTAGGCAAGCGCTTTAACCACTGAGCCATTCCTCCAACCCCATGATTGACTTTTTAAAAAATATTGAACCAGGCACTGGAGGAATGGCACGGCTGTTAAAGTGCTTGCCTTGCAAGTGCAGGGCCCTGAGTTTGATTCCCTAGCACCACATAAAGCCACGCATGGTGTCTCACACTCCTGTAATCCCAGAACTCAGAAGGCTTAGAAAGGAGGATAGTGGTAAGTTCCAAAGCTAACCCGGGCTACATAGTGAGTTCAGGACCAGCCTGGGCTACAGAGCGAGATGCTGTTTCAAAAATAAAATGTAAAATAAAATTGAACCAGACTCGTCTCCCTAGAATAAACTCTATTTGGTCATAGTATATAATTCTTAACGCTATATTTGCTAATTTTTGTTAAGAATTTTGCATGTGTATTCATGAAGCCTGAAATTTTCTTTTTCTTTTCTTTCTTTCTTTCTTTCTTTCTTTTTGTCTTTCCTCGTATTGTCCTTGTCTAATTTTGGTATCATTGTAACACAAACTTCATAAAATGAGTTAGGAAGTGTTTTTCTCTTCTATTTTCTGGAATAGTATTAGTCTGAATTCTTCAGATATGGAGTAGAATTCTTCAGTGAAATCATCTGGACCTGGAATTAAGGAGTTCCATAAGGAATTTTTAATTATAAACTAAACTCCCTGAATATATACAGGATGATTCAAATGCTTAGAAGCAAATCAGTTTCATGGAGAGCAGGTTGTGGCAAGTTGTGTGTCTAAGGAAATGCTCCAGCTTTTCTATGTTGCCACACTTACATGTGGACAGTTGTTCCTTTAATTCTATTATTATTGCTGTTATCGTTGTTGTTGTGTTGCAGTACTGGATTTGGAGCCCATGCGCTGAGCTGCATCCACGTTGCCAGCTGCTTCTTCTTTACTGTTCATGACAGGCTCCCACTGGGTCACTAAGCTGGGCTCAAAGTGCAAGCCTCCTGCCTCAGTCTCCCAGAATGCTGGGAGAATGCTGGAACTAGCGCTCCCAGCTCTCTTCTTATTCTGTTGATATCTGCAGAGTCTCTAATGACCTTCAGTTTCATCCCTGATATTAATGATTTGTGTTTTCTCTCTCTTGTTTTTCTTACTCAGTACTGCTAGAAGTATATCAATTATACTGATCTTTTCAAAGATCCATGTTTTGGTTTCATTGATTTTTCTCTATTTTTGTTTTTTATTTCATTGATTTCTGTGTTTTTATTATCTTATTTCTTCCTCCAGCACTGAATATTTTGCTCTTTTTTTCTAGATTCCTAAGTGAAAGAGTAGGACTATTAATTCAAAGTTTTCCTCCTCTTTTATGTAAAGCGATGTCAGTCTGTCAGCACTATTTCAGTTGTTTCAGATTTTGATGTTATTGTTTTATTTCCAAGTTGCTTATTTAAAAAAAAAATTAGTTTCCAAGTACTTTATTTGGAGATTTTCCTGTGATCTTTCTGTTATCAATTTCTGGTCTGACTTCCTTGTGGTCAGAGACCCAATGTATATAATTTAGATTCCATTAAACATGCTGAGCGTTCCTTCATGGCCCAGAATGTGGCTTATCTTGATGTATGTTTTTGTTTTTGCTACTGAAGATGCAGTCCAGGACCTTCATGCTGAACTATATCCCCAGCCCATTTTATTTTTTGATTTGGAGACAGTCTGGCTAAGTTACTAAGTGCCCAAGCAGGGCTTAAACTCGCAATCCTCCTGCCCCAGCCTCCCACACAACTGGGATTACAGGCCTTTGCCACTGGGCCTGGCTTTGCTGTCTGTTGTAAGGGTGCTTAGAAAATAAATGTTGAGGTTATTTAGATGGTTTTAATATAGTGGAGGTCTACTGTCCTAAACTGAAGACAGTCCTGTGGAAAACAATTGGAAGTGAAAAGAAAGCTCAGTGGAATGTGAAATAGAAAATCTACATCTCCGGAGTGCTCCATCTATGTTCTCTTGGGTTAGGAGCCTGAGGAGGGTTTTTGGGGGAATAAAATATTGGGAATGGATTTTATTCCTTCATAGATGTGGGGGTTGGTGGCAAGGAGATAAGGAAGAATTTCTTGATTATTCTGAAAACTATGCTGTCTTCTTCCCAAAATATGAGCTACTGACAGTAAATTTCATGTTCCTAACCTGCCTGCATGTACCCCCTAGTATATAAAGGCTTTGTATGGTTTCCTTTGAAAGCTTTAGATGGATTCTTTTCCCCAGTAATTTGTTAGCCCTTCCAAATCAGTCCCCACCTCTCCAAGCTCTAACGCCCTGGGGTTGCTCCATGCCTCTGGCTTGCATTTTTCCTCCTAGGAAGGAGTTCCTGCGGCAGAGGCAAGCAGCTGTGACCATCCAGGCTGGGTGGCGAGGCTACTGCAACAGGAGGAACTTTAAGCTGGTGAGTGAGATCTCGGAGCCCAGGCCCTCTGAGGCAGCAGGTAACTGTCAGACAAAACATAGAGTTTCAAAGTTTGTTTCTCTCAATGAGAGACCTTAGGCAGGAAGGGTCCCATCCTTTCCAGACATGGTGTATAGGTTTTAAATGACTAGAGATCAGCATCAGTCTCAGACCCATGGTTCATGGGCTTTAAAAATTTCTCCTGCAGAGCCGGGGGCATTCTCAGAGCTGGAGTGAGGTGCCCTGCTCTGAGTAACATGAGCATCTTTTCCCAACATGTAGACAGCAACATGAGTGAATGGACTGTTCAGTCTGCCGGTAGCATTCCTTCCTCATTCTTCTCCCACCCGCAGGCTGCCTCGTGTCTGCTCAGCTCAGGAAGCAGCGCAGCCCTCTTGGGTCTCACTCAACCACACGTGTCTGTGTCATGGCTGTGTCTACTATGGTCAGGACACAAAATGGTCACATCAGTAAAACTGGCCCCACAGCTTTCTGCTTTCTTGCTTGCTTTATTTATTTATTTTGAGGCAGGGTCTCAATGGATAGTCCAGGCTGTTTCTAAACTCACTGTGTAACCCAGGCTGACCTCTAACACACAGCAGTCCTCCTGCCTCAGCCTCCCAAGTGCTAGGATTACAGGCATAAGCCACTATGCCCAGCAGAGGTGGTGCTGGGAAATCAAACTCAGGGACCTGCACTTGCTAGGCAAATGCCCTGACCACTGAGCTACGCCCCCACCCACTTTCTGCATTTCTTGCTCATCAGGTATCAACATACATATAAAGGTTAGCTGGGGCCATTGCTTTGTACACATTGTCTTATTTAATGTTAAATCAATTCTATTGCCAAGGAACTGAGGCATTGAGAGGTTTGATAGAGTCCCCAAGAGCTGATGGTTAGTAAACAGAAGAGCTGACACTTGAGTGTCAGTCTATGAGACTGCTAAGCCCTTAAACTGATCCACTGTTTGGCCTTTTAGTCACCAACAAAGCTTGTCCTGGGCTTGGGGACTCCTTTGGCTGAGCGGATGTTTGTACACAGAAGTTCATCCATTTCTTACTTTTTCTATTTTTTCCCCATTTTATCGATATGTGTAAGTGCAAAATTTAAGGTTTACATTAAACTTGAGCATTTTGTGCACATACATATCTTGTCAAGGTAACAAGGCCTTTCTCTGTTTTAAAGCACCCCCTCCCCAACACCTAAGATTAGCTGGGTGGAGCCAGCCCTTCACAGTCATGCTAACCTCCAGCCAAAATGGTGGCGGGGTTTGCTGGCAGGTATCAACAACAGCAAGCCTCTGAAATCCAACTGCCCACTTCAACTCCAAGCCACTTCTTTCTTTATGGCCCCCAGGGGGCCCCTTTATAATTTAGCAGATGCTTAGTTAGCCTTCATTGGCATGGCAGGCTCTTTTCTGAGTACTTTACAAGCAGTAAGTCACTTGCTAGGGTCCTGTGCATTGTGCGCATTATTGAGGCACCAGTTCTGTTCCCATCTGTGAAGCAGGTGACTGACAGCTAACCTGTAAGCCCCCACCATCCCAAAAATGCCGCTCTTTGTTCCCTAGGAAAGACTTACCCCCTCCTGCTTCCACAGATCTTGGTGGGTTTTGAGCGCCTGCAGGCCATTGCCCGGAGCCACCTGCTGACGAGGCAGTTCCAGGCCATGCGAAAGAGGATGGTACAGCTGCAGGCCTGTTGCAGGGGCTACCTGGTGCGCCAGCAAGTCCAGGCCAAGAGGAGAGCAGTGGTGGTCATCCAGGCACATGCCCGGGGCATGGCTGCCCGACGGAGCTTCCGGCGGCGGAAAACCAGTGTAGGTGGTTGCCTAGCCTCTCAGGTGTGCAGGGTTGCGTGTGCCCAAGGAGGTGGGGACAATTGGGAAGAGTGATTGACAGTCAAAAGCTCTTACCAGAGGCCCCATTGGAGAGTCTGCACTCTCAAGCCAAGGCGTTTAACTCTGTTCCAGTTACCTAAGACCACAGAAAGAATATAGGGAACAAATTAGGGGCACCTCCTCGTTGCCATTGAGATGAGACAACAGTTGCCTCTTCTCCTATTTCAAATCAGTATTGCAGGGGCCCCTTGTACCACCTGGGATGACACAGTAGTCATCACTTGGGAGCTGGTAGGACAAAGCAGGGAACAGGCCGCCAGCGCTCAGGGCAGCCTTATGCCTGCAATCTGGAAGTGCGCCTCCTCTGTCCCTTCCTTTTACTTAGCCATGGGCACAGTTTCTTAGAAGGAAGGCACAGGAAATTTGGGCCAGCTGAATTGTGGGAGACTATGAGTCCATGGAAAAAGAGCAGAGGCCCGAGGTTCCAAGGTGGGCATTGCAGCTCAGGGGACAGAAAAACACCAAGGGTATCCCCCAAGTGTGAGAGATGCCAGGTGCTCAGGGAGCAGCAGAATCGCCTCAAAATGCATGTCCTGCCTCTTGAAGTCTCACCTTTACATAATTTCATCTCCTCATTAAGGTCCTTGAGACCCTAACTTCATCTCTTCTTCCACGGCTTATGTGGAAATGGTGTCAGGGCAACAGGGCTGGGGTGATACACACCTCCACCCTATAGATAAGCTGTACAGTAAGCAGGGCTTGTGAAGAGCAGACTCAGCAGGTCTCTGCTCCCAAGGCCGTCCCCAAGGCCAAACAAAGAGATGGAGCTGTGGACCCCTGCAGCCCAGCCCAGCTGCAAAGCACCCTGCAGACCTATGTGCTCATTAGAACAAGGCCCAGGGACCTTGGATGCCCTGTGAGTATAAGGACCCAGTGGGCCCGAGTGGTGCCTTGGCGGCTGGGTTTGGGCACCCCTGGAGTTTCAGATGGGAACACAGGGCTCAAGCCAGCAGCATCACTTCTCTAGACTTCTGATTGTCACTAGGAAATGCAAAACCTGTCTTAGTTGGTGTCCTCTCACTCTGGCTGCTCCTGCTTTGGACAGACAACAGCAGGACAAAGTTTACTTGGTTCCTGGAAGATACTTGTCTCATGAAAGTAGGCAGAGAGGGACCCCGTTAGCCCAGCAAAGCCTGTGGTCACTTTCTCCCATGGGGTGTGTGCAGGGCCCTGTAGCCATCACAGCTGGAGAGCAGAAGGGCCGACGTGACCTCCCTGCCCTGAAGCGCAAGTCCATCTATGACACAGTCACCGACACGGCGATGGTGGAGAAAGTGTTTGGCTTTCTCCCGTCCATGATCGGGGGCCAGGAGGGCCAGGCTCCAGCACGCTTTGAGGTAAGCCAGTGTGGGTCGTGTTGGGAGGACCCACGCAGCCAGCCCCTGATCTCAGGCAATCCGTTGGCTCCTGGGGAAGTCACCAGAGAGGGTTGCCACATGAATTCTGCAGCCCTGGGAGGTCACAAAGACAGCAGGGAGCTGGTGTGAGTGGCCGCAGTCCTATCTCTGGAGCCAGGCCTCGGGCTCTCCTCAGGACTGCCTAACGCCTTCACCATGTGGGTGAAGGCTATGACGCTCTGCAGGAGCCTGCTGCTATACAGAGCGTGACTGGAGAAGCCAGAGTGCAGAGGACATGACCATAGCACAGGACAGGACATGGATCACGTTGCTAGGCTGTCCTGTAGACCCTTACCCCACCCCACTCCAGGTCCCAAGACCCAGTGACCTAGGCACTGCCCCTCCCTCAGTGCTCAAAGCCTCAGCCCCCTTCACTCCGGGTAGGGGCGTGGCTGGAGTTGCTGTCTCTGCCATGCTGAGCCTGCAGGAACGTGAGGAGAAGGGTGAGATGGAGCACAGAGGACCCATCTTGCTCAAGGTCAGGCACATGCAGCCCACTAGCTCCCTCAAGTTTTGATACAGGGGAGCTGGCAGGTGCCTCTGCACCTGGAGGTGGCCAGATGGACCCTTCTTGGACTCCTGGGGCCCAGCATTGTTCATCTCGCAGAGCAGCTCGCTGATGGCTCAGCAGTTATTTCTGCATTCTCAGGATCCAACAGGGCCTTCATTCTGAGCTACGTCCCAAGCTCGTCTCTGTCTTAGTTACTTTTTCATTGCCGAGACACAATACCTGAGACTTACAGCTTAAGAGGAAAGGTTTAGTTTAGCTCACAGTTGTAGGGGTCTCAGTTCATTCATGGGTGGGGCAAGCTGCTTTCAGCATCCCAAGAGGAAGGGGAAGGGCAGGGGAGAAGCTGGGCAGGAACGAATCCCTCCCGACCACAGCCTCTGTGACCCTTGCCCCTCCAGAGACTCCATCACATCCTCAGATCCTCAGTAACCCATACCTCCAGACCAAGCCTAACAGCGCAGAAAAAAAAAAAAAAAGGCTTAACTCCCATATTTTTTTTCTTTTTTTTGAGACCAGGTCTTACTCTCAAGTCCAGGAGGGTCCTGAAGTCATTGGGTGGCCCAGGCTAGCATCAAGCTCACAACAATCCTCCTGCCTTAGCCTCCCAAAAGCTGGGATTACAGGCAAACACCATCATGCCTGGTTTGTGTGGTGCTGGGGAATCGAACTCAGTGCCTTGCATTAACTAGGCAAGCACTCTAACAGCTGTGCTGTTCCTCCAGCCTCAACTCTTATGATTGAAACACCTCCCAACACTAGGCTTTTAAGTGACATTCTAAATCTGAACTGTGACAGTCTCGCTAAGTCTCTAAGTACCCAATCTGGCCGCTAGCTTGCAATCCTCCTGCACTAACTAGGCAGCCCAAAATCCTGGGATTAAGGCATGCAACACCAGGCCTGGCTTCAGCTCTTACCTAATGGACCCATGTCCTTCCTCACCGGCTCCCAGGATTTGGAAACGAAGACCCAGAAACTGCCCGAGATTGACCTGGACACAGTCCCCATGATGGATGAGCCAGAGGTGGACACAGATAGCCTGGCAGATTACACCTTTCACAAGTTTGCTACGACTTATTTCCAGAAATCAGCCAGCCACACTTACATCCGGCAGCCGCTCCGCTACCCACTGCTCTTTCACGAGGACAACACTGACCACTCGGTACCCAGTAGTTCTCTGTTTCTTGGTGGCATGGCCACCTACCCCCATTCTGAACCCTGGGTCTAAACTGAGGCTTAGAGGGGAGAAGCTATGGTTTAGAGGAACTTGGTAGCCAGGTTACAGCGAAACCTTGGTCTCATCCCCCAGGCTGCCCTGACTGTGTGGGTCATCATTTTGAGGTTCATGGGTGACCTCCCGGAGCCAGTGCTGTATGCTAGGAACAGCCTGAGGAACGGCCCTGTGATGCAGCAAACCCACGACAGGCTGGGCAAGGGGAACAGTGCCCAGGGCCCACGGCACAGTGGCCCTGACCAGGTGAGTGATGTGAGGCAGCAGGCAGAGGGCCCCAAGGGCTCAGGAGCCTGGGCAAGACAGGGAGACAGACATGGAGCCCCCCCACCTCTCTCTCAATCTCTCTCTCTCTCTCTCTCTCTCTCTCTGTTTCTCCTTGTACTACTAGGGATTGAGTCCCAGGCCTTCACTCTGAGCCACCTCTCTAGCCCATTTTTATTTTTACTTGAGACAGGGCCTTACTAAGTCACTAAGTTGCCCAACCTAGGCTCAAACTTACAATCCTCCTGCCTCAACCTTCCAGAGTATCCCCAATCCTGGCTCGTGGAGGCTCCTTACAGTCACCATCTGCTCCACCAGCCCCCAAGTCACCCAGGACTATCTGAATTATATACCCACTAACAGAGACAGCACACTGGACTCTGAATGTCGAGTCTGACTTGAACTGAATTCAAATGTGTGTAAAAATAACAAGAGCCATTGCTCCCGCCAGTCTGCTATGTGCCTTTTGCTTCTCTTTAATTCCCAGCTGACTCTACAAGGTCAGGATTTATAGCTAAGGAAGCAGAGAAGTTACTTGTCCCCCAGTCATGGTGGACTGTGTGGGCAGCTGCCTTTGCACCCATTCTGCTCATTTCGAAACCAAGTTTTTGTTCCTTGCTCTCCTCTGCCCTTGGGTGGAAAGTTAATGCACATTCATTTTTGATCAGAGGTCCATGCTCAGGCCCAGTCTCCTGAACTTAGGGTAACAAACCGAGAAGCGTTCAGAGGTATTGAGCAGGCGGGACTTTCTGGCCTAGCTGCCCACACACTAGATGACCAGGGTGCTGTGTTCATACTCATGGAGCCAGTGTGCATAGATGTCTAGGGGAGTCTGCAGCCCTGTCAGAAGGCCAGCCCAGCACCCAGCCTAAATCCCTGGTCTCCGGAGACATGGGCTGCACCAGTGTTGGGTATCTATTCTTGTATGGCAAGTTACCCCCAAAATAGTACATGCTATTTATTTCACAGTTTCTGAGGGCCAAGAGTAGTTTAGCTGGATAGTTCCGGCTCAAGGTCTTTCCTAAGGTTGCTGTGAAGCTGTCAGTTGGGGCTGGGGTCACCTGAATGTGTGGCTGGGGAAGAGGGTTCATTCCCAAGATGACTCTCTCACACAGCTGTGATCGAGGGCCTCAGCTCCTGGCCTCTGCTCCAATTCTCTCTCCACTTGGCTTCCCCAGCACGGAGGGATCCGCGAAGGAAAGCAGGAGAACTGTCTGGTCTTGCAAGACCACCTTAGGGAAGATGGGGCGCACAGCCAGCCATCTCTGGAGGACACGTGGAGGCTGGTGGCCCCTTGTCAAGGGACTCTGGGAAGCAGTCAACCCACTCTGAACCTCTAGAGGTAGACACAGGGCTGCAAAATGGTTTCTGAAGGTCGACCTCAGATTTCCTTGCCTATGCATGAGCCCACTGTCAGTGCAGTGGGCCGACAAGCCACGCCCACCCTTCCAGAACGTTCCTGCTAGTGTTCGACATTCAGGAGGTCCCTGTGCCCAAAGGCACAGCTTTCCCTAGACAGAAGCCAGTGCCCAGCCTTGGGCCTCAGCTGAACCTAGCCCAAGCACAATCTCACCCCGTATTTATTGATTTACTAATTTTTGTAGTGTCGGGAATTGAACCCAGGGCCTTTGCACTGAGCTATAGTCCCAGCTCATATTTTATTTTTGATTTTGCGACAGGGCCTTACTAAGTCACTAAGTTTCCCAAGCTAGTCTTGAACTCTGATCTTCCTACCTCAGCCTCCCAGAATATTGGGATTATAGGCTTGTGCCATGAGGCCCAGCTCAGAGCTCTAGTTTAGAACAAATCCTATTATATTTTAGAGTGTAGCAAATCCTCTTTATGACAAGATGCAGCATCTGTTTAAAGAGACCAACAGGCCATAATGGCTGAGGGAAAACTCCTCTCCAACAGCTTTGTACCCTGGGCCAGGAACATCTGAGTGACAGGGACATTGCTCTCATCTCGCGGTGGCCGTCCTTCAACACTGATAGCCTGCCCAACTGTGTCTTTCCACAGAGGCTGAGCCACAGAGGGACCAAGGACATTTCTTCCATGAAGCTGAAACGGTCCTCCAGGATTACAGGACAGGTGAGTGGGGAGCCAGGGGCCCTCTGCTTGCTTCCTGCTCCACCACCAGCCTGCTTCACAGGTCCAGGCTGTCCCTTCCACCCCTGAGTGTCAGTTTCCTCCTGGGACACCCAGCTGTCCTAATGGCTGTCTCTGGGTATTAAGGTGGCCAGTCAGCTAAGCAGCGGAGAGGAGTCATTCGATCCAGATGGCCTTGCTTCAGAGCGGCCCATGTCCAACCTGGAGAAGGTGCACTTCATCATAGGCTGTGCCATCCTTCGGCCTGGCCTCAGGTCAGTCCCTGCTGCTACCTCACCCTCTTCAGAGCTCTGGGCCTATTGGCTCCTCGGCCCGAGGCCAAAGCCTACTTCCCTGCCCCGGGCTCACCTCTTCTTCCTACTTCCTGACCAGCAGGCAGGGTTTCAGTACTGCAGTTGTTACAGCCACCAAAGGGCTGTCTGCTTGCTCGGTGTTAAGGAAACTCAAGAGTCAAATTCAGTTTCAGGAAAATGGATTCATCATGGGGTGGGGATGCAGGACTCTGAAAACGAGCAAGTCTTCATTTATATTATATATAATATATGCTTTATATGCATTTTGCTTTATGCCTTAGTTACTTTTTTGTTGCTAGAACATAATACCTGACACCCACACTTAAAGGAAGAAAGGTCAATTTTAGCTCACAGGTCTAGGGGTTTTAGTCCATTTATGGTGACAGTGGAAGGATCTAGTGAGAATAGCTGCTCACAGCTTCACAAGAGAAAGGGTCAGGGTATTTGGGGAGAGGCCAAGACAGGACTCTACCTCCAGGCTACACCCTCAGGGATACACACCCCTTCCACCCAGACCCCGCCTCCCAAAAGCGTTTGAAATCCATAGACAATCCACAGCACCCAAAGACATGAGGTTTTAGGGGGGAAATTCCAGGTCCAAACCACTCTACTTTACAAATTCAATTTTATATGACTTTTAAGAAATAGGTACATGACTATAAGGGAAAGTATGCTGCTTTAGAAAAATGTATATATTTTAGGGGTTCACTTATTTTATTTTTTTAACCAAATTTTGAGCCATCCCTTCTTCTCTTTGTTCATGGAAGTCCTCAACTCCAGGGGAAATAAATCAGGATCTGCCAAAGATTCTATCACCATGCTTCATGGCAGTGAGTGGCCTGGGCTAGGGACACATCAGGGACAGTGGCCTTCTAAAGCTCAGTATGGCTTGGATGGGGATGAAGATGGGTTATCTTTGGAAGACAGCACCATCCTAATAGTAGCTCTCTTCAGATCTCCCTCACTCCCACATCACTTACAAATAGTGGGAACCACTAGCAGACCTCTCTGCTCCCGTGAGGACCCATTCAGAAGTCACTTGCGAGTTCTTCACTTTCCTTGTACAAGCTGGAGGTGAAACAGTGGCAGGACTGGTTCGACCATCTTTAGCAAATCCTACAAGAATGTGTCTCTTCAGAATGTTAGATTTTAGCACCCATTTGTCCTTGGCCCAAGGGCTCTAAGGATCCAGGAGACCCCTTCTCACCCAGAGGAGAAGGGAAGGGAGGCTTTGGAGCCTGAGGAGAGGGAGCAGTTAGGAAATGAGAGTGCAGAGATTCTCCCATGACTCCCCACGTCTCTTTCTGCAACGGAGGGGTGACCATCTTCTGGAAAAGGAGCAGAGTGCCAAGGCAGAGGGAGAAATGACTGAAATAATGGGGAGCTGGCCAAGGAGCAGATAAGATTGGGTAAGGAGCAGGACAGAGCCAGGCCTGGAGCAAAGCAGGAGGATTACAAATTCAAGCTCAGCTTAATGACTTAGGGAGACCCTCTCTTAAACCCCAGTGTAGCTCAGTGTGAAGCCCCTGGGTTCAATCTCTAGTACAAAAGAGACAAGAAAAGAAAATACAAGACAAGAGAGAAGAGAAGGGGGCTGGAGGAATGGCTTCATGGTTAAAGCACTTGCCTAGCAAGCCCTAAGTCAAGCACTAAGTACCCGAGTTCAATTCCCCAGCACCACATAAAACAGGCGTAGTGGTGCACACCTGTCATCCCAGCACTCGGGAGGCTGAGGCAGGAGGATTACCGTGAGTTCAAGGCCAGCCTGGGCTCCATAGTGAGTTCAGGACCAACCTGGGCTACAGAACAAGATCCTGCCTCAAAATAAAAGAAAGGAAGGAAGGAAGGAAGGAAGGAAGGAAGAAAGGAAGGAAGGAAGGAAGGAAAGAAGGGAAAAAAGAACAAAAAAGCAAAGAAGAGAGGCGAGGTAAGGAGAGGAGCCGGGGAGAAAGGGAGCAGAGAAGGCTGCGGACAGCAGTGGGCTGCGGGGGAGGCGGGGGAGGAGGCCCGTGTGGTGCCCTGAGCATGAGCTGAGGAGACCGCAGCCCTGGAAGGATCGGAGCCCTGAGGAGTGGGAGGGCTGCCCTGCAGGGCACCCCGGCCGAGGCCGCTCCCTCAGAGGTCTGTGTCTTTCAGAGATGAGATTTATTGCCAGATCTGCAAGCAGCTCTCAGAGAACCCCAAAGTGAGCAGCCGGGCCCGGGGCTGGATCCTGCTCAGCCTCTGTCTGGGCTGCTTCCCGCCCTCAGAGAGGCTCATGAAGGTAAGAGGGCTAGTGGGCAGGGTGGGTCCCAAGGAGAACTGCCATGGGAACGTGGGCGGGACACCAGAGCAGGTCCAGAAACCTCAGCACAAGTTTCCCAGTCTGTAAGAGGCATCGCTATACCTGGCTCCATCCCTGCCCAGGCTACTGTCTTGGGGCTCAGGCACCACAATGACTCTTAAAGACTAAACTGAGATGGCAGGTGACAGACAGGTGCCTGGATGGGCCCTGCTACATACTGGCCACAGCACTTCCTTTCTACTCCTTAGAGCTAAGAATGCAGGGGAGTCCCAAATATTCAAGGCCCCCACATTGCTACATTAGTGTGCCTTTTAGTTTTGGTGATAATAGTCTGTAAGAACGCAAACTGTCTACCAAGAAAATAAAAGTCACCCCCACACCTAGAGGTGACTTCCATTAATATTGTCTTCTGGCTAATTGTGGTGTTAAGGATTCTCCTTTGTGGTCATACAGAAGACACTCACTGCTATGGGTCCCTCCAGGGACAACAAGAACATGGTCACTCCAGCCATCTGTCCCCAGACACTTGGGCCACTCCTGATATCACGAAACCCTCCTAGGCTGTGTCCCCAAGCCTCTTTGACACTTTGCGCTTGAATGGCCCAAGAGGGGATAAATTTGTTGATGAACATTTTCTGCAAATTGCCTACCACCGTGGATGCCAACCACTGCAATCAACAGTGCATATGCTTGCATTTAGGCAGTCCTAATTGTTGACTAAGGGAGTCAAACAGCAGGCTCATTTTTTTTTTCATTTTATTTTTGCAGTAGTGGGGATTTGAACCCAGGGCCTTGTACATGTCAGGCAAGTACTCTGCCACTGAGGTATAGCTTCAGACCGCATGCACACATTTCAAACCTATTCACTATTTTCAATGTATTGCCCATGCATTGCAGCTCAGAAACATACCAACTTGTACTCCTTGTGGTGAATGGCTAATGCCCATATGAACACATCTCTGTACACTGAGGTGATCATGTTGGGAACTGTCTAGGCAGAAAGTAGACATTGGCCTTTGTTCTGAGGGTCCCCTCCCTTTTTTTGTCTCCCCCAGTACCTGCTAAACTTCATTGGCCAAGGGCCTGCTGGCTATGGGCCCTTCTGTGCAGAACGCCTGCGGCGCACTTGTGCCAATGGGGTGCGTGCAGAGCCCCCCACCTGGCTGGAGCTGCAGGTAAGGACTGGCAGGGTGACAGATGGGCAGTGTGGCCTCTGTGGCACAGCCCGTGGGGTGACTTGTCCTCAGTGCCCCTCCATGTCTTCCAAGGCATCTTCTGTGTCAGTAGTCCCTTGAGTTGCCTGGGTATGGTTCAGTCCAGCTGCTCTCCCCGCCTCTAAATCCACAATCCCTTCTTCTCTCCTGGGTGAAGGGAAGACAGATGAAAAGCATTAATAGCATTGTGGTGCGAATTGTGCCAACTGCTGCCCAAAGCACGTGTTCCTGTCAGGTTGGCAATAGTCACGCCCAGTCTGTGATCCCTACTTCCGCAGCTGAGACGTCTGCCAGTGCCTGAGGTGTCCTCAGGAAGAGTCATTTTGAGTAGTCAGAATGGAGGGGCACCCTGCACTGGCTCTGCCTCCATCTCTGGCCCCAACCCAAGTCTGGGAGATGCCTACTCATGTGGCCCTGTGCACCCTACACTGGGGTCCTGGCTCACCTCCAACACACCCCACTTCCTGCTCTCACCCCACCCTCAAGTCCACAGGGGCACCCTCCCAAAAGCCTGGAATTGTGGGTGAACTTGCAGCAACTATTTACATAGTGCTGACACAAGACCAAAGGATCCAACAACATTCCCAAGGACTTGCTTGTGTGGGAGTGCTTTAACCTCACCAAAGGAATTAGGACAACCCACAGTACGGCCCATAGAGGTGCCGAGAGGACATGGAGACACCTGCAAACCTCTAGTTCTGCATGGCAGTGTTGCTTTTGTCATGGTCAGCCATGAGCCTGAACTTTGTTAACTGTACTGAGCCACAATCCCCTGGGGTTTCTGAAGGCCCCGCCCTGGGGATCCCAGGGAGATGGCAGCACAGGCTACTAGGAGGGGTGGGAATGAGGCAGGAGTAGTGGCTGGTCCCAGGCTGAGGGTCTTAGGATCTAAGCAGCTGGGCCAAGGGGCCTGAGCCAGAGGGTCTAAGTCTCCATCTGTCCCCCAGGCTGTCAAGTCCAAGAAGCACATCCTCATCCAGGTCATCCTGGTAACTGGACAGAGCCTGACCATCACAGTGGACTCGGCTTCCACATCGCGGGAAGTTTGCTTGCACATTGCCCAACAGCAAGACCTCAGCGACTACCTGGGATTTTCCCTCTACATCGCCGTGTATGACAAGGTACCAAGCAGGTGTCCCAGCCACCACCTGCCTCCTCACACACCTAAGCCAGAGTGACTGTAGCTGGAGCCTTCATTCCTCACCAGCCACACCCTCAGCCACCCTCAGCTTGTACCCACCCAGGACTGCCACATGCTCAGCCTAGGAGCTCACCTCCATCCCAGACAGTGCCCAGGCTGGCCATGCCACTCCCCTGTCACTCTTGGGCTCTCAAATCTTGCTCAGACTTCCCATGAACCCCATCACTACGCACTCAGGTATCCTCACCCTCAGACTCAGACCCTTAGGCCAATGAAGTCACCATGGCCTGCAGGACATGGAGCCCTTTAGGGGCCCACAGACTCAGCAATGACCACACACTCCTCACTGGGTCCCAAGGATGCTGGTCTCCGTCCACATGCCTGTGCGGAGGGTGGCCAGCCGTGTGTGGCACATGCAGCAGCTCATCCTTGCTTTCCTTGATTTGGCCTCAGTTCTGGTCCCTGGGCAGTAGACGTGACCACGTGATGGATGCTGTGGCCCAGTGTGAGCAGCTGGCCCAGGAGAGGGGTGAAAGCCCACGCCAGTCACCTTGGCGCATCTACTTCCGGAAGGAGTTCTTCACTCCCTGGCATGACTCCCAGGAGGACCCCATCAGCACCAAGCTCATTTATCACCAAGTCCTCCATGGAGTCTGGTCTGGGGAATATACCTTTGAGAGGGTGAGGGGCCTGCGGAAGGGCTGCTGCTCAGGGCAGGCCTAGCCTGCAGCCATCAGGGATGGCCCTGGGGTGTGGTGGGCAGGAGGCAGAGGCCACTGGGGAGCAGGTTCCTCCAAGGCCTGGCCTCCATGTCCTCCTTCCTGAGGTCACAGGTTTGCTCATGCGTCTAGGGCCCTTGGTCCCAGCAGCCGCAGGAAGGAAAGGCCTCCCATTGTCCCTAGGCCTGTGTGGTCTCCCCTCGCAGCTGTTTATGTTCATAGCAGGGGCTGATGGTCAACTGCATGGCCTTGGAGCCCTAGTGCCTGAGTTTGAGTCCCTGTGGCAGTGTGACCTTGGAAAGTTCTGTCACCTCCCAAGCTCTGGGCTTGCATCTGGATGCACAGAGCCTGCCAGGAGCACTTTTTGTGGAAGTAATTGTGAGAACTGGGGGCAATGGATGGCAATGATGCACATAAGTTCAGGAAGCCACAGGTTCACACCTTACTGTATTGATTGTGGAGGACACTGCTGGGGGCCAGGGTAGCTGCAGCAGTCCTGGAGGCCTGCCAGGAAGGGGCAGGGCTCTGCAAGGCTTCGGTCTTACAGAGAGAATGGGCTGCTTGGGACCCTGCTGGACCTGGGCTTGTAGGTACCTTTTGCAGAACACTGTCTAACAGACTCCATACTGATGTCCTGCAGGACTGACCACTGGTCTCCTGTGTGAGGCAGGACTAGAGTTAAGACTGGGTAAAGGCCTTGCCCACTGGCGCCCTGCTCAGGTCCACACAGGAGCCCAGAAGAAGCCCCCTTGTCCTTAAGCAGAGGGTTTGCTGGTGCCAGCCAAGGCCAAAAGCAGTTGGGGCCTCGTAGGGGCATGGTGGCCCACTGGGAAAGGGGCTGGCCCTGCTTAGAGGAGGTGCCAAGGCAAAGTGGCTGCTCCTGCTCCTGGCTCCTCTGCAGCTGCTGGTCTGCTCCTCTGCACGGACAGGAGCTGGCCAGGAATAGGGAAAGGATGGGGAGGGTGGGTTCTACCTTGCCTCCCCTCCCCCACATGTCCCCCACTGTGCAGGAGGAAGAGCTGGTGGAGCTGCTGGCCCGGCATTGCCACGTGCAACTTGGGGCCTCATCAGGGATCGAGGCTGTCCAGGACCTACTGCCCAGCTGCATCCCCCCCAAACTATACAAGACCAAGCCCCCAGAGAAGTGGGCTAGCCTTGTCACTGCTGCTCAAGCTAAGGTCAGCCTGCGTGGGGCCTGGGTACTCCAGCCCTGAGCTCCCCATGGGGTGGTGAGGGCCCCAGGGGATGGCTTCCCACCCACTGCAGAAGCTTAAATCTGACAGTTAGGCAAGCCCTGACTACAGGTTAAATGGTCTTAGTTTTCACTCCTTACCATAGTCCCGGCTACCTGCCTTCCTTTCACAAGTTGGCATCCCCAGGGGGTTCTCTACCGGTCAGTAACAGTGTGCTGCTGGGCCCTGGGGGCATCCACCACAGCGGGCAAGACAGTTGTGCCCTGGGAGCCTTGCCTTCCTGTCCTGGGCTTCTCTGAGTCCCCTCACAGGCACACGGGAACTGCTGGGTCAGTGCAGGGAGATCCTAAGGCCAGATCACCCTTCAGATAACGCCCAAAGCCAGTACAAGAACAGTACCAGCCACTTTTTTAAATAGGATAAAAGGAAATCACATCAGATCCAATAACTAGGGAAAAGAAAACTAGTGGCACTGAGCCCAGTGTGGGTGCAGCACCACGGGGGTGGGAGAGGGTGGGGTGCAGGAGGGGAAGGCCAGCAGAGGGAGGAGTGGGGGAGGGAGGTGAGAAGGCCAGCAGAGGGAGAAAGGAATGGGGGCAGGGAGGAAGGTGGCTCTTGAGAGGCCCCCAGCTATGCAGAAGAGTGTCAGAAAAGAAAGAGACAATTCCTAGAACCAGGTTCTCACAGCAAGATGGCCTCACGCACAGAGCAGGACTCATGGGAGCTCACCAGCAAGAGCAAGCCTGCCTTAGCAGCTGTCCATCACTGTGACGAAGCATCTACAACAATCAAGTTGAAAAGAAGAAAAGTTCATTTTGACTCACAGTTTCAGTAGCTTCAGTCCATGGTTGTTGGCTCTGGGGAGAAACACATGGAGAGGCAAAGCTGCTCATCTCATGGTAGACAGGAAGCAGTGAGAGAGAGGAAGGGATTTGGGTCCCCATATCCCTTGCAAGGGCACATAGCCCCATGACCTCTTTCTACTAGGCCCCATCTCCTAGAGGAATCATCACCACCTCCCAGTACCACTGTAGGCAGGAACCGAGTCTTCAACACATGGCCTTTGGGGCAGATCTAAGATCCAAACCACTATAAGGCCCAGACTGGGTCACAGACAGGCAGGGACTTCTGTACTGACACACGGCCAGCAGCAGCCCGCCCCCCCCCCCTTCAGCCCCCTACCTCAGAGCCTCAGCACCGAGCCGCTCATGAGGGGAAGGCACTCTTCCCTTCTCCACATGCCTCCTTCCAGGTCCAGGGCCAGCCCTAGCACCATCCCTAGAGTGTTCTTTGCCAGGCAGTAGACTTATTTTAGGTTGAGGTGTCACAAAATGACCCATGTGAGATCTTCCCAAACCCACAGGCTGTGTACACCCAGGCGCATGCCACAGCACTGGCCGTGAGGGAGCAGGTAGTGGACGCTGCCCGCCTGCAATGGCCGCTGCTCTTCTCTGGGCTCTTTGAAATCACCACACTCTCTGGTAATGGCCTGATGGGGTAGGGGCAGATATGGGAGGAGTACCCAGGACCAGCGCAGACTTCACACTGGGTCTCCTTCCACCAGGCCCTCGCCTCCCCAAGACCAAGCTCATCTTGGCTGTTAACTGGAAGGGGCTGTACTTCCTGGATCAGCAGGAGAGGACGCTGTTGGAGCTCTCCTTTCCAGAGGTCATGAGTCTGATGACCAACAGGTGGGGTTTCTCCTTTCTTTCTCTCTCCCTTTACAACCTCCACCCTTGGGATTACCCGCCTGGGAGAGACAGAAGTTGGGCTGGAGTGGAGGGATAGCAATCAATCCGTACAGCAGCTACTGGATTTAGGAACACTGCCCCCAGCAGGCCACACTGCCTGTTACATTGCCCTGCTGGGAATCCCGGGCCCACTGGGAAGGGTGTGGAATCACGGGTCTTTCTGACATGCTGTCACCCAGCAGGCCCCTTCCCTGCTCATGGGTGAGAACTGGTCATGAAGGACAGACAGGCCACCTGGGAGAAGAGGGAAGGCCTAGGAGTGTGTCAGGTGGTGCTGGAACAGCCTCCTGAACTCCCGCCCATGGGATCTTGTGGTTTTGCTCTCCTGTACACAACCAGGAGCCCTTTCAAGGGCCTTTATTTTATTTTTTTAATTTTTTAAATTTTTTTGGAGACAGGGTTTCGCTCTGTAGTCCAGGCTGGTCCTGAACTCACTATGGAGCCCAGGCTGGCCTTGGACTCAGGGCAATCCTCCTGCCTCAGCCTCCCGAGTGCTGGGATTACAGGCGTGTGCCACAACACCCAGCTTATGTGGTGCTGGGAAATCGAACTTGGGTACTTAGCACTTGACTTAGCACTTGCTAAGCAAGCAAGCGCTTTAACCGCTGAGCCATTCCTCCAACCCCTCAAGGGCCTTTAAACCCTTCAGGTAGTTGTACCATGTCCCACCAGACCCCAAGTCCCACCCTAGTGAGGCACAACCATTGGTCACTGTAAGCAGCCTGGGGCACACCAGCCACCTTTCATTGAATTGACCATGTGGAACAATTTCTGATAACCATGAAGTCCTCACAGCAGTACTCATTCTGCAGATGAGTAAACTGAGGCACACAGAGGCTTGACTGTGGGAGTGAGCCCCTGGTGGAGAGCCAACCCCTTACCTTGGCATGTACATTCTTCATGGTATCCCTGACCAGAACAAACCCCTTACACTGGGGACCTGAGCTCTAATGCCTGCCACCCACAGCGGCATCTGGAACGTGGGCCAACCTGGACTAAAATCCCAGTCTTGCCTTGGAAAAGTGGCTCTGTTTCGTGTTCTGTGACTCTGGAGAGCCACCTCTGAAGCTGTGGAGGGGCTGAGACAGGTTGAGACAGGCACTGGTCACACCACACTCTTTGTCCCCACAGGGAAGCCCAAGGTGGGCAGAGGCTGCTGCTGTCCACACTGCATGAAGAGTATGAGTTCATGTCCCCCAGCAGTGTTGCCATTGCTGAGCTGGTGGCCCTGTTTTTGGAGGGCCTGAAGGAGAGGTCCATGTTCGCCATGGCCCTACAGGACAGGAAGGCCACAGGTGTCCATGGGGGAATGGCATGGTGAGGGGACAGGGGTCCAGCTGGCACATCCTCGTACCATGACAGCTCTGTGGCACAGAACCAGCTCTGGGACTGAGCAAAGGGAAGGACGGCAGTCCCCACACTAAGTGGCACAGCAGCTCTGCCCCTCTCTGCAGCTGTCTCCTCTTGCATAAACTGTGGGCAGAGGAGTTGCAGGAGATGGCCAAGCCCCGAGGCCAGCCTTGCTTGCAGAAGCACAGGCAGGCAACGCTCACCTTGGGAGCGAGGGGCTGAGCATCGTGCCCAGAGCCTCCTCACTACCCCATTTTACCGACCCAGAAGTGAAGGCTCAGAGAGGGAAGTAGCTCATGGAGGACCACACAAGTCAGGGGTGAGGGTCTAGCTCTTGGCTGCAGTTTCCCTGCGAACAAGCACTCTACCAGAGCTGTGCTATGGTCTGTAAGCAAGGGGGTAGAATGGAGCCCTAGGACCTCTGCAGGAAGTGCAGTTGGCACAGGGGCTTAGGAGAGGGCTGTGCTGGGATGTGAGGAAGGGCTGTGTGGCAGGGACCGTGGCAGTGAGGAACCGTCTAGAGTGTGTTACCTTGTTGCCCAACTCGGTCTTCACCACTACCTCGGCAAGAGGGGGTTATTTTTGTCTCCATTTCACATATGAGGACATGGGCTCGGAGGGGCCACACAACGCTCAGGCCAGGCATGGAGCTACACTACAGCCTTCACATTCTGTCCTCTGTGTAAGCCTGCACCCACCTGGCAGACCTGGCCTCTGAGAGACCAAGCAGGTCTCAGGGACAGGCCTCCAAGCCCCGCCCATCACAGGGCCTCTCCTGGGCAAGTGCACCAGTGGTGGCCCTCCATGCCCCACCCCCCACTCACTCTTAAGTGGCCTTGAGCCCACATTCAGTGCCTTGGTTTCCTCATCTGCTAAAGGACACTCCCATGGAGTAACAGGAGAGCCGTGGGCCCCTTCAGAGCCCTTTACAAATGTGGTTGCTTTATCAATCTGTGTGTGGGCCTACAGATGATGTCACCCTCCTGCCCTTCAAGAAGGGGGACTTGTTGATCTTGACCAAGAAGCAGGGGCTGCTGGTCTCTGAGAACTGGACCCTGGGCCAGAACGACAGGACAGGCAAGACAGGGCTGGTGCCCACAGCCTGCCTCTACGCCATCCCCACGGTCGTCAAGCCCTCTGCACAGCTGCTGGTAAGCCACACCTCCAGTTCTGCTTAGCTGGGCATGTGGGCAGAGCCTGGGGGCCCACTCAGTGGCCACACCTATTTGGCAGAGGTCCAGAAGGGTCACCTGGCACCTGGCCAGCTCTGTTGGTCTATCTCCTGGGAGTGATCTTGAAGCTGTCACAGTGTTTATGTAGAACCCAGCACTCAGCACTTAGTAGGTACCCTGTCCTGCCGTGGGTTTGACCTGGGGACAAACTCATCCTTCCCAGCCTCTGCTTCATTTTTAAATGAACTGGTAACTCGAGTGTGCCTTCTGCTACCTCAGCCTCCAAGAGCAGCTTCCAGAGAGCCAGGCTGAGGCTTGCATTTAATGTGCACAGATTGAGTGCTGAGTATGTGCCTGGTGCCTGCAAGACAGGGGACTGCTCAGCAGTAACGCCACCCTCAGGGAGGGTGCAGACATTTGGTCAAATAACGACAAACCGAATGTAAGTGTGCACAGTGCCATTGTGAAGAAGCACAGAAACTATGGTGGACACTAGCCCTGTCTGGAGAGGCCTCCCTGCAGGGGTGCTGTGCAGCTGAGACCTCCAGGAAGGAGGCCAGGCAGGCAGGGCCCCTCAGGGTCCGAGGTGCCCCTAAGGAGGGGAATCTGCGGCAAGAACAGTGAGGAGCCTGAGAGGCCTAGAATCTACCGACAGCGGGATAGGCAGGGCTCTGTGGCCACTGGCATCAATTCTCCCAAAGGTAAAGGAAAGATACTCAGAGTTGAGTCTCCTGGCCTGGGTCGTACAGCAGGTGAAGCAGATAGAGAAGCTGAGGCCTGCCTAGCTCTGTAGTCTGACCCTCCCAAGGCCCTGGGGCAGCCAAGGCAGGGAAGCCTGCAGGGCAGGCCTGTGGTTAGTAGGTCCTGGCTGCTGACAGGCCTGTGTCCATACAGAACTTGCTGGCCATGTCACCAGAAAAGCGGAAGCTGGTAGCACAGGAGAGACAGCCCTCAGAGCCGCCCCCCGAGGAGCAGCCCCAGGAGAAGGCATACACGCTGGAGGAGTACTCCTATGAGTTCTTCAGGTGCACCCCCTCCCTGCCCACCAGCCTTGCCCCTCTGTTCCTCTATGGGCTGCAAAGGGGTCGCGGAGCCAATGCAGGACCTGCTGGAGAGGCAGGCAAAGCCAGAGGGTGCACATGGCAGGACCCTGTGGTCCTACCACAGCCACCCTGGGCAGAGAAGGAATGAGGCAACACCTCACACTGGCCCCTTCACCTGACAGGGCCCCGGGGAAGGACACGGTCAGCAGAGCCATGCTGCCCCTGGCCCGCACCCAGGGACACCTGTGGGCCTGCTCCTTGGAGCCGCTGCGGCAGCCACTGCTCAAGCACGTCCATGACAGAGCCGACCTGCGGGATGTTGCCTGCCAGATCTTCCTCGATATCCTTCCCCAGACAGCCTGCCCTCTGGCATGCTGGCCTGTGGACACTGGCCACTGTGTCCCCTCCAGGCCCCAGAGCTGGCCTGTGACCAAGGGGTGGGATGGGGGGCTCGCCTTGCAAGCCCAGGGCGGAGCTGATATGCAGCTTCTTGTAGAGACGGTGGAGGGGTGCTTAGCATGGGTTGGAGCAGAGGTCGGCACGGGCCAGGGTGAGGGGCCACCCCAGCACTCCTGTCCTTGACAGCCCCACCCATCCTCAAGTACATGGGCGACTACCCATCCCGACAGGTCTGGCCCACCCTGGAGCTCACAGACCAGATCTTCTCACCAGCCTTGGAGGAGCCGGCCCTGCAGGACGAGGTCTACTGCCAGATCTTCAAGCAGCTGACACGCAACTCCAGCAGGTCTCTTAGGACAGAGGGGCGGAGGGCACGGCCCCTGCCTACAGGGAAAGCTGCCCCAGGTCGTGGCTGCATACCTGCCATGGTGGTGGCTGGGGAGGCCACAGCGCTGGTCTACTCAGCTGGTGTCCTCGGGGTGGTCAGCGTGTGAGGCAACAGCCCTGCCCTGCACTTG
This sequence comes from Ctenodactylus gundi, assembly GCA_004027205.1. Classification (NCBI taxonomy): domain Eukaryota; kingdom Metazoa; phylum Chordata; class Mammalia; order Rodentia; family Ctenodactylidae; genus Ctenodactylus; species Ctenodactylus gundi. The sequence continues at coordinate 119,940 of PVKB01003798.1, forward strand.
CCTGCTTCCACGCTTCTCTGCATGACCCACGAGGGCTAGGACCCCTCTGGACCTCAGCGTCTACATAACAGGCAGAGTGGCACCCTTCCTGTTCCCAGAATGTGACAGTCCTGTGACACTGGTCGGCAGCTAACAAGATACAGCCTCGCTGGTATCCCCTGCACCCCCGCTGCTGGACCCCCAGCCCCACCCCCCAGGGCCCGGGCAGTTTATTCTCTGCTCCCCGAGGTGCTGGCTGTGCAGTCTCTGGGGAAAGTCCTTCTCACTAACGCGTGCCGCTCCACAGGCGCAGTGAGGAGCGGGGCTGGCAGCTGCTATGGCTCTGCACGGGCCTCTTCCCACCCAGCAAGGTGCTGCTGCCTCACGCTCAGAAGTTCGTAGACACTCGAAGGAAGAAGCTGCTGGCTCCTGACTGCAGCCGCCGCATTCAGAGGGTCCTGAGGTGATCCTACCACCTCCTCCTACACCCCCGAGGGCCAGCCCCAGGCCAACTCAGTGCAGCCCCAGCAGGAGCTCCCACTCGGGAGTGGGTGGGCCCACCAGCACGGAAAACATGGCGTCTTCTCCAAAGTTTCCTAACAGTATGGGAGACAGGACCAAGACCTGAGCCACCGGGGAACGGGAGGAGGGGGCACCCAGGGGGTACCAAGAGGTCCAGGCAGTCGCAGGAGGCTTCCGCCTTGTCTGTCTGCCATTGCCCCTACCCTACGGCTGCCCATACAGGCACGGAAAGCCTGCTTGAAGGCTGGAGGGTGGCCCTGACGCCTCGGCACAGCCCAGCTGGCTGGGGTCCAGACCTGTGCCACTGTGTCCCAGCCCTCCATCCTTCCACAGAGGCTCTTCCTAGACCCTCAGGGTCCTCCTGCTCACCTCCCTCCTGTAGCCATGAGGAGGGCAGGTGGCAAGTGAGTGGCCACATCAGTGCAACTGCAGGCCTGGGGAAAGGTGGACACCCTCAGAGGCCTTGCTGGGGTCCCTGGCCCCTGCCCAATTTTCTGATGGTGAGCACAAAATCAGAAGCAGACCTGCCCACCATCCCTCTCCCAATACCCAGGCACAACCCCTCCCCACATGTCCCAGGTCTTCTCTAGCCACACCAGAATGTGGGTGGCCTGGGAGGTTAGACCGGGACCAGTTCCACCATGTCCTACTCTGAGGCACATGCCAAGCCTGCAGGTGGGGCAGCTCCGTGAGGAGTGTGAGGGGCTAGAGCTCACCCATACCCAGCAGTGGTCACTCGAGGTTTTTGTTTCTTGTGTCGGCTTAGGGCTCCCATGGAGGGTGGGCAGGGGTAGGAGTGGGAGCAAGGACAGCGTGAGACATGCAATATCTGGCTCAGGACAGGGCCTCGGAAGCAGCCCCCACACCAGGTAGAGGTAGAGGCCGCTGAGAAGAACGTCTCTCGAATCTGCCACAAAGTCTACTTCCCCAATGACACCAGCGAGGTGAGTCCCCACCTGTACCTACAGCAGCCGCAGGCTCCGGGACACCCTCTTACCAGCACACCTGGGCAGAGCCATAATGAGGGTGGTATTTGAACTGTGGCTTGGGGGCCCTAAGACTTCTGTCTACCTCTTGTCACTGGTTAGCAGGTACCAGCATTGGATGTGCCTGTGCACAGAGACTGGCGGGTGGATGGTAGACCATCAGGCCCCAGTTGTGATGAAGAGGTTCTCCTGGTCAAGAGGGATCCAGAGGACTGGAGCAGCTGAGCAGCCTTTCCAGGGGCATGCTGGCCTTTATGGCCTTAGGGACAGTCAAGTAGCAGAAGTTCTCAGTCTGGGTGCAGAGAGTGTGGCATGGGGAGGCTGTCAGTGCAATTAGAAAGAAAAAGGACTGTGCCAAAGGCAGCCAGGCTAAGGAAGTTTCCAAGGCCAGGACTCCTGGGTCTGCGGGACCATGACAGCAATGTGGCCACCTGGGCAACTTTTTGGAAGGGGGACCTGCCCTTGTCAGCAAGAGCATGCCACCACCTCTCTGCCTAGATGCTGGAGGTGGGTGCCAACAGCCGGGTGCGAGATGTATGTGAGGCTATCGCCACCAAGCTCCAGCTGGCCTCTTGGGAAGGCTGCAGCCTCTTCATCAAGATCTCAGACAAGGTACACGAACCAGAGAGCCAGGGCCTGGGGGAAGGCAAGTGAGTTTCTCGTGGGGGTGGCCTCCCAACACCAGGTAGACCTCATCCTGTCCAGCTTGACTGTGCAGAGCCAGGCCCCACACCGCAGTTGGGGCTATCAGGGCAAAGAGAGTGAGGTCTTAGAGCCAAAGCTCTGGCCCCACACTGCCAGCCACATCCACAGCCCCTTCCCAGCCCCAAATGGGCACTTGGTCTACCATGCCAACATATGTGGCTACAGAACAGTAGCCCCAAAGGGCTGCCCCTGGAAGCCACTTCACCTTCCAGTCCTCTGTCCCTTCCTATCCTAGGTCATCAGCCAGAAGGAAGGAGACTTCTTCTTTGACTCCTTGAGGCAGGTCTCTGACTGGGTGAGGAAGAACAGGCCCCAGAAAGAAGGTGCGGGGGTCTCTGTGGAAGGCGGGTGGCTGGGAGAAGAGGCAGAATGGGATTGTCACCTCCTGACAGCTGCTTGATGGCCCACGCCTCTCTCACATTCATTTACTGGTTCCACTGTATGTCCTTGGACACACAGATGACTACTCCCCAGGGTGACAAAGGATTCCCAAGGGCCCAACCCCACGAGAGGTTCAGGAACAGAGGCCGGGGAACATTCTGGGAGGAGGTGGCCCCTACACTAGGCTTGAAGGATAAGAAAGAGCTGGGGGCCAGGCAGGAAGTGGAATTTTCCAGGCAGAGGCGGCAGGAATGCTGCTGAGGCGGGGAGCAGGGAGGTGGGCAGCAGCACTTGGATCCTGGGAGTGGGCATGGGGCCTGCTGGGACAGATACAGTGCCCACTGCTGCCCTTACCCAGGGCCCGTGATGCTCCCCTACCACGTGTACTTCATGAGGAAGCTATGGCTCAACGTGGTCCCAGGGAAGGACGTGAATGCAGACATCATACTGCATTACCACCAGGTATGCACAGGCTCTGGCGGGTGGAAGGCCATGCCCACCTCGCCCCACATCTACCCTGAGACGTAAAGAAGCAAAGGCCAGGGTGGGAAGCAGCAACTTGTCCTCTTAGGTAGGCAGGACAACCTCCCAAGGGTTCTGGAAGCAAGAGTAGCCCACAGCTATGTCTGGGACCAATGTCTTTGCTGGCAACCTAGGTATACCTGCCCAGGGAGGGAAGATGACAGAAAGCTCACAAAGCACTGCCCCATTCCCTGAGGGGCCAACCACATGACGGAGGAGGCATGGCCTCCATAGCAGGACGTGAGGGAGCCCCGTTCCGACATCCACAGCAGTCGTTCTCCTGGCCAGAAACTCCCCCGACGGTCTCAGCCTTTGGCCTGTTTAGTCTCTCCAGGACTGGAGACCAACACTCCAACCCCTGCCGCCAGTGCGTGAAGGTGGGGATTGAGCCGGCAACCTGAGGCTTCCATATTTACTATTTAGGAGCTGCCCAAGTACCTTCGTGGGTTCCACAAGTGTTCCCGTGAGGATGCCGTCCACCTGGCTGGCCTCATCTACAAGGCTCAGTTTGACAATGACCGGTCCCAACTGGCCAGTGTCCCTAAGATCTTGAAGGATCTGGTGCCAGAGAACCTCACTCGCCTGATGTCCTCAGAGGAATGGAAAAAGGTCCTGACAACGCTAGCTGGGGAGGGGCCTCGGGCTGCTGCCCATGCTAGGACCCTGTCTACGTGCCAGGCTCCGCAGGGACAAGACAGGCTCATCACCAGGTGGGAGGCGGGCAGCGTACACCATGCATCTCCTACCCGTCCGCGGAAGTGCTGAGAGAACTGCTGTCCATCCCCTCCACTCACCCAGACAGGCACTTGAGTCGGCGGCAGCTGCTCTGGTGGGGCCTCACCCAGACCCTCACTGTCCCTCCCTGTCTCCCTCAGAGCCTCCTTCTGGAGTGTGACAGGCACACAGAGAAGACAGTGCAGGAGGCCAAAGTGGCCTTCCTGAAATGGGTCTGTCGCTGGCCCACCTTTGGGTCTGCCTTCTTCGAGGTGAAGGTAGGTGTCGTTGCCACCCGCAGAGCCGCTTGGCCTGGCCCCAGGCACACAGCGCACTGGGGTGGAGTGGGGTGGGATGGGCTGCCACGTCTGAGAAGGAGTGTGTGTGAATATATGTGTGTTATGTGTGTGTGTGTGCATGTATGTGTGTGCCTGTGTGTGTACGCATACTTGTGTGCCTGCATGTCTCCAGTGGGCATATAGAAGGTGGCTGTCTAGAAAGTGTCACCTGGCTGCTGGCCCAGCGGTGGCCCTTTACCCCTCTCTCTAGCAAGCCTCGGAACCCTCCTACCCTGACATTATCCTGATTGCCATCAACCGACATGGGGTACTCCTCATCCACCCCAAGACCAAGGTAGAAATGCAGGGTGTGGGGCAGGCTGAGAGACCACCTTGGTCCCATGGTCCCTGTGTGTCATGCCAGCCCTCCTGTCCCGCAGCACACACCCATGCCCACTTATCCCCCACCAACCTGCCCTCTGCCCCCAGGAGCTGCTGACCACCTACCCCTTCACCAAGATCTCCAGTTGGAGCAGTGGCAGCACCTACTTCCACATGGCACTGGGGAGCCTGGGCCGGGGCAGCCGCCTGCTTTGTGAGACCTCTTTGGTGAGTCCTTGTCCTGCTTCCCACACCCCACCCCTAGGGCAGTGGGGACAGGACTCCCCACCCCTACCTCTCACTGCCACCTGGTGAATTTGAGGGTGGGCTTCCCAGGACCAGCATGGGCTGGCAGAGCTCTGGAGGGATGTGGGGCCTGTCCCCAGGGCTGGTGGCAACAGTCAGAGTGGCAAGGGCCCAGCTTCCGGGGCCTTCCTTCTCCACGGTGCCTGTCCCAGTGTGGCTGCAGCAGAGCTGCTGATGACACCAGGTCCCCAAGTCTAAGACCTCACCTGTCCTCTGGGCACCAGAGCCTCTGACCCAACCCTGTCACCTGTCCAGGGCTACAAGATGGATGACCTGCTGACGTCTTATGTACAACAGCTCCTGAGTGCAGTGAACAAACAGCGGGGCTCCCGGCTCCCCGCCCTGGCCACCCCTTAGGTGGCAGATCCTGGCTGCCTACTGAGCTGCTCATCAGCTCAGAGCCTGACCTCCGCATGTGGCCTTCTGCGTTGCCTTCCCCTCCCCCACCCCGCTTCACTTAGCACCCCGGGTGTCCCCTCTCCTGAGTGATGCTGAAGGACACTCTGGCCTCCAGCTGATGGTGGATGGCTCCTCCAAATGGTCAATATAAATCCACAGAGCACGGAAATAAGTGTGTTTGTGAGGGGACGGGAGAGGGTGGTGGGTAGAGGGCAGGCCTGGGAGGCCTGGCCCCCTAAGGGTCTTCTCCAGGGAGACCGGATGATGACAACACTCTTCAGGAATGACTCCACTGGCTGTGGTTCCTTCCTCTCTCCGCCTTCCCCTCCCCTTCCGTTCTCAGCCTGGGCAGGGGCCACAGACAGGAGAGCCCCACTCTGAGGCTCCTCTGCACACTTTTCTCCTTCCCCGTGTGGACGTATGTCTGGTCCTGTGCACCCAGACAGAGTGTGGGGCTGGATGCAGGGCCCTGATGTTCCCTGCCTCCATGACAGGCCATGTCCTAGTACTCCCCTCCCCCACCTACCAGGCCAGCCTACATCAAGCACCACCAGCCCTTGGGCTCCTGGCTAACCTCGTCCACAGTCCCAGCGGCAGCCTTGCCCTGCTGGGCCCCCTGAACTCTTCAGGCATCAAGTGTCCAGCAAGCCCAGCATGGGGCTTACAGGAACATGACCCCACAAATGGCACAGGCAACTGTGGCACTGGTGTATCAGCGTTCATTGTGCAAGTGGGAGCCCCGAGGCCAGGTCTACACTGGTCACAGAGGAGATCCCCCCCAGAAGTGGGAATGAGCTGTCCCTGACCCCACTCCTCCTGGCCCCTGGTTGTGTCCCGTGGTGGGGGACCAGGAAAACCTGGCCAAGGTGGATGGCCATGATGGGCTGTCAGTCCTCCTGAATGATGGCAAGAATGGGATCCTTGTCACTCAGCTGGTATGTGGGTGGGGGTGGCAGGGTTGCTGGCCCAGCGTGTCGGCACAGGGATGCTTTACCGTTGAGTAAGTGGCTGTGAGATTGAGGCATGCCTAGGTGCCATGCCCGCACAGCCAGGCCACTGGGGCCTGGGCTCCACAGGACAGCGGGAACCTCTGGGCCCCCTGCAGGCAAGGACAAGCCAGTGGGGTGCACAGGAAGCTGTGGTCCAGGCAGGGCGCAGGTGAGTGGCTCTCAGTCTGCTCCTTTCCTGGAGGTGTGGGCAGAGACAGAAGCGGCTGTAGGTGTGGGCCAAGCCTCCTCAGAGAAAGGAGATGCGCTGGCAACGGAGCAAGAGGCGGAAAGACCCACACTGGAAACGAGCAGGAACCGGGAGGTCGTGGTGAGGGAAGGGGAGAGACAGGAAGCAGCTGAAGGAAAGAAGACACGGAACTAGCACGAGTGGGAGGTGCCCGCTGAAGGGAGCCCGGCAGCGGAAGGTCCCGAGGGTGAGGGCGGGAGGCAGGGACTTCAGGCCGAGTTCACATCCAGAGCCTTGGGCTGGGCCTTGCGGGAGGTCAGGTCCGCCAGCTTCTTCAGCCGCTTCTTCAGCTCCAGCGGGAACTTCTCATAGCACTTCTTGCACACGGGCTTCATGTCGAACTCCACAAACTTGTTCCTGGGAAGGAGACCCAGCAGTCTGTGCTCCATTCACCCGACGCCGGACGGTGACTCTGAAGCACAGAAGGGGCCCCTCCGCCTCTCCGGCCCAGGGTGTCCCCAGCCACAGGCCAGGCCCAAGGTGAGCCTCTGGCCAGAAAGAAGGGGGCTAAGGGGGTAAAGCGGGCCTCGAGGCCTTCCTTCCTGCCTGCCTGCCTGCCTTCCTTCATCTCTTCCTTTCTTCTTCCCTTTCTCTCTTCTTTCCTTTCTTTCTAGGAGTTTCTCTTGGGTTCTACGCTCCAGAACTCTCAATGGCTCCTTGCTGCTCTGTGGAAACGGGTCTTACCTCATCTCTCAGCTCCACCTCTCTAGGCTTCTAGGGGTAACTGGCTGTCACTCACATCCATCCCTGCAGCCCCTGTTCTCGTGGCTGGGATGCCCTGCCCTCCCCAGAGCACAGGGTCCTCACGGATGTGTGTTACTGCCTGCTCGTCTGCCCCCTCTGCCTGGCTGTCCTGCCCTCCCCTGCATCCTGAGGGCATGGCGGGGTGCAGGCAGGTAGCTGAAGGATGGAGGGGCCGCGCTGTGGGAAGGGATGCGGGACTCACTTCAGGGTGAGCTTGCTGTTGCAGGTGGAGCAGGAAAAGCAGTTCACACACCAGGCCTTGTTGAGGGCCGACACCACTGCGAGGGGAGAGGGGGCTTAGCCGGGGCCAGCTGGGCCCACAGCTGCAGAACCCTCCGGTCGGGGTAGGACAGGGAGGGGGCTCACCATCACCCTCGATCACATGGCTGCAGTTGTAGCAGACGTCCCCAAAGAGCTGTAGACAGAGCAAGTAATCTGCTTAGTCTGCAGGCCCCACCCCCAGCCCGAACCTTCCCTCTTGGCCCCTCCTGCCCAGGCTCAGCCTCAGGTCCATTAGAATTGGCCAGGAGGGCCATAGGCCTAGGGACTGCCCTCCAAGAGCCCCAGAGCTCTTGCTGGTTTTCTGCAAAAGTCGGGGTCAGGATGTGACTCCATCCAAGCAACCTTCCCCACCTTCTGCACCAGTGCAGGGGGAAAGATAGAGAACTGGCCCTGTCACCCTCTGACCCAGGACTTCACATCTGGTTTGATTCTCAGAACAGGCCTGGACCAAAGGGGTCAAAGGAGTACATCACGTAGCCCCAGCAGCTCAGCCCACCTCCCTGGGCCTCCAGCTGCCCTCCACTCCACGCCCCATGCGCTGTCCCTGGCCCCACCTGGTTGTAGTGGGTCTCACAGTAGGCCAGACCCTTCTTCTCGTAATGCCGGTGTCCCAGGAAGGGCTTCTCACATTTGGCACAGACAAAGTGCTAGGGAAGAGAAGGTGGCCGGGAGGTGTCAGGGCTGTCAGGGAGCCCAGGAGGCAGGGAAGAGTGGGTGGGTGGGATTCAGCTGGCAGAGGCACCAACACTCCCGTGATGGCCAGAGCTCAGGAGACCCTGTTCCTCTTGAACACATCCACAGTAACATCCTGTGCCATGATCCTCTCCTGGCCTGGGCTCCTCTTGGCAACCTCAGCCAAGGAACAATTTGGCAATATGGTGGGCCGCCACAGTCAAGAGCTGCACTTCTATCAGCAGGAGGCCCCTTGGGGCAGCCCCCATAAGTCCTGGGGTGCTAAAAAGTATCTTCCATCCCATTGTGAACTTGAGGAGACAACAGGGCAGGGCCTTGCTGAGTCAGGCAGGGCACATGGCTCAGGGTCTATCAAAGACATTCTCAAATGGGCCACCAAGGCTTAGCTTCTTCACACAAAAGTGCCCAGGGACCAGGGAGTGCAAATCTCCTTGCTGAGTGGATAAGGGCATTAAAGGTTACAGTTACGAGGAACTCCAGGCCCACTTCTTTCTGGCCAGAAGCTCCAATGTCCACACCCGAGAGCCTGCCAGGTCTGTGTCTACATGGAGCCTTGCACACAGCCACTCCAGCAGCCCCAGCCCCACAGCATGCACTGAGCAAACTGTGCCTGAGGTTGTCTTCTAACTCTGGAATCTTCTAGAATGCCACAAGGGCTAAGTGGGAGGATGGGTCCATGGCCAGGCACAGAGGCCCTCAGAGGAACTTCAGTGCTGGAGCCAGTGGAAGGCCTGGTCTGTGTCATAGAGGAGGCTGGGAACCAGGGCACTCCCCACTCAAAGCCACATGCCAATGCCCGGCTCACCTCCACGTGCCACTGCTTGCCCAGGGCGTTGACGACACGGCCTTCAATGGGCCGGCGGCAGGCCCCACAGATGGGCACTCCCATCTTGTCGTGGCAGGGAAGGCAGTAGAGCTCCCCCTTCAGCTCCCGGGCCTCTGAGGTCAGCTCCTTCCTGGAAAATTTTGGGAACCCCCAGGTGCCACCTTGTCCATCCTGCCCTGCAGCCCGGGTGCTGTACACTGAGACACCCTGCTCAGGCAGTGGCGTGGCTCCTCTGATCTCTGGTGTCTTTGGAGACTTCCTGTGTATGCCCAGACAGGCCCTGGGGCGCAGATGGTCGAAGAGGCCTGGCAGAAGGGTCCCTGTGTTCTGTGTCCCCTCCCCATTCCATCCTCTGAGTAGCAGGTCTGTTCTTGGGCCCCCGCCTTCTCCAGTCCAGACTGGGTGTCTGGGGCAGGCATGGAGGGAATTCAATGGGAACTGGGGGATAGCTCTACTGCAGCCTTTCCATCCCCCGCCCTCACCACCCCTCACACCAGGGGCCTTGCTCTCTACCCCTTCTCTCTACTCTGCCTCAGCTATCACCCCTGCAGCCCAAGAGCTGCCTCTTCCTTAGCCCCTGAACAGAGCTCTGGAGAGAGGGTGTGATCCGTGATCACTTCCAGGTCCCATTCCTCCTCATCCTGCAGCTCTCCATCCTGCTCTCTGGATACCTTTCTGTCTACGTGCTCGCCTCTCCTGCCACATCATTTCCTGGGTGGAGTCCCACTGCCCCTGCTCTGCAACAGCCCTGGCTGTCTACCTGCTCCATGTCAGGGATGCGGTTGGCACCTACCCACAGTGGGTGCAGTTGAAATGGTCCGGGTGGTAGGCGTCACTCCTGAACATGAGGGGCTGCTCCTCAATGACCAGGTGGCATCGCTGACAGATATACTTGCCCAGGCCCTTGGCCTTCTCGCGGTTATGGCAAGGGCGGCAGAGGTGCCTGTGGGTGGCAAGGATCACCTTAGGGACAGGAAGGTCCCCCTCCTCCAGTGTCTCCTCCTAGGACAGGCCAGCTACCTCCAAGAGAAGAGAACTCAGGACCTCAGCAGGAGCCTAGACACTTCTAAGGGCCAACGCCGGGTGCAGAGAAGAAGCTGCCTGACCACAGGGCCTGGATGGCCACAGGTAGGCCTCTATGGGGTACGGTGTAAAGCTACAGTGAATATTTACATTTTTTAAAACTTTTTTTCAGTGAAACACACATTGTCATAAGTCCCTATCGCAAATCTTCCTCCAGCGTTGAACACACACACCCCTTCACTTTTGCCACTTTCTGAGGCCACTCTGGAAGTCCTCTCTGGTGTCTTTAGATGCACTGCTATGGTGTCCTCCACATTCTGAATGGATCCAAAATGTTTACCTCTCATAGTCATTTTAATTTTGGAGAAGAGCCAAAAGCCACACAGAGCCAGATCTGGCGACCAAGGTGAGTGAGGGTTCGCAGTCATATTCGGACAGCAGCAGCGGCAGCAGCGTTCGCCCTGTTCTTTATCATTTATCTCATAGACATTTGTAAGAGAGAACTCCCAGAGCAGCTTCAGAGAGTGGCAAGAACAACGGTAGAGATGAGTAATGGCAATGTGTCTTTTATTGTAAGAACTTTTAATTTAAACATTCATCATATATTTTGTACTTTGTAAAAGCTACCTGTGCTCAGAAAGGAGCCTGCAATAGTCAGAATGTTCCTGGGTGCTGCCTTTGGACAGTTTATTTCCTCTTTCCTCTTTTCTGAGCCTTGGGCACGGTGTGGAATAGGACAGACATTTATTGACATTTCCTGAAAAAACAGTTTTGTTTCTCATATGTGTTTTAAGGCACACGAGCTATAGAATGTGAGCCTTAAAATCCACCAGGCCTGGCAGAAGAGCCAGCAAATCTCCTTCCTTTGGGGTCCATTGAATGAAGAGGCTCTTTCAGTGTCCAGAGACAAGCACAGCTGTGTCAGACAGAAGCCCCCAAACCCAGGAACTGTCACCACAGAGTCTTTTTTGTGAAGACCTCAGAGTCATTTCTGATGTTATTCCCTGCCCTAGGAAACAGCTGTGGCTTCAACTGAGCGAGACATCAACATGGGTTCTGTTTCCTTGCCCTCAAAGGAGGCAAGAATTTAGATTCAGGGTCTACAGACAAAGATGAATAAAGACCTTGACACAACACCTTTGGTCCAGATACCCACCTGCTACCTGCATCTAATGTGCTCCAGAAAAGGCCATACTCTCCCTTCTTGTGCCCCAAACTCCCAGTATCACCCAATTCTCTTTTGCCTCCTCCATGGCATCCTAACATCAGCCTTTTTAACAAGCCAGTCCTAGCATTACGTAAGAGATCAATTCTACTCATGGTCTCCGAGCAAGTATGGCAGGCAGAACTCACATGGCAAGGCAGCTCAGCACCTCCAGCCAGGCCTCAGTGTCTGCCCTCTGCGACTGGACTTCAGCCCACCCTGCCCCTTACACGGGTATGTAAGGCAAGGGGTGCCCAGCAGCCACTTGTTAGCTGTTCACTTGGGCCTAATTTTGTCCCTAGGTGAATTATTTCACCTCCTAGAGCCCCAGTTTTCTTGTTGGTCAAATGGGGCAATATTCCCAGCTATACAGGGTATGTGCAAAGACCAATTTAAGACAGTGAATGTGGTAGGTTCTTCTCAAATGCCGGTCACATAGAGTTTTGAATGATATCACTAGCAAATGTGGAAGTCTTTTGAAACTACAAATGCTGATGTGGATCTCCAGGTTCAAGGCGTATCATTTCAGAGATGACAAGGAGAGACAGGCTGTGTCTACTCACTCTCCAATAGCAATGGAATCACCAAATGCACCTGGCTTGAGCTTCTCTGGGAAGGAGACTTGGGGCCATGGGCCACTGGCCCACAGTGGCTCTTGCAGTGGTCTTTCTGTGCTAAGGAGCCCACACAGGCAAGGGCCAGGCCCGCGGGCTGAGCTGTGTCCCCACAGGACAGACAGCGCCCCATTATGCAGAGGCCTGCAGCTGGGGCTGGCTCCACATAAAGGACATGATTTATTCTGCATGCCGAAACGAGGCCTAATTATACAGGGCAGGACACAAGGACCCTATAGCAAGTGTCCTGAAAGAATCCCCTCTCATTCGTCTGAACAAGACTCCTCAGCCTCCCACCCTCCACACTCACGCCCCCACCCACCTCCTCCTGCAGCCCAGAGCAGGCCTGAGAGCAGGGCCAGTTGCCATGGCAGCGGGCCCCTCCCTGCCCCCTCCCCAGGAAACTGTCCCTTCTCAAACGTCCTGTTGTGTCTGTCAGCTCCCGCCAGAGCCCCCCATCCAGCCCCAGCTTCGCCCACTCCCAGGCTCCCAAGACAGTCATACACTTGGCCTCTGTGACGCTTGGTGGCCAATCTGGAGAAAGGGGAGGGGGATGCAAAAGCTGGGGACACACTGGAATATTCACGGACCTTGTAGCAGCAGAAGAGCAGCCCATCCCACAAGGGACCCTCAGGAATGAAGCAGCCTTTCAAGGCCAGAGGGGCTGCAGTCTCCCATCCTCTCCTTAAATAGCCAGCCTTCCATCCACAGCTGCACAGAGCCCACAGCTGGTGTCACACGGCCACAGCTCATTTGCACCCCAGAGTCCTGTCCCTCCTTCCTGGACCATCTTCGAGAGGTAAGGGGCAGGGCTGGGCAGAGCAGACAGGAAGCTGGGGCTTGGCAGGTAAACAGAGCAGCAATGCCGCCTCTTATCCCTGACTCTTTGATGGTGGCAGAGTGAAGGCGGACCATAGCTAAACTCTCAACGACCCATAAAGGGGTGTTTCTGTCCCTCCGTCTGGGCTTACAGAGGGCAAGGGGCTTGTGCACAGTCTCACACTGTAATTGCGTCCATACCGCTAGCCACCAGGCCAGCCTGGCACAAGTAGGAGCCAGTGTAAGGAGCCTGCCCGGGAGCAGGGCTCAGACCAGGGAGGGAGAGGCGCCCACTGCCTGACCATAGTGCCGCCACCAAGGCCCACTCCTCCAGCCCCTCTGCTCACCTGCCCACTCCATGAATCCGCAGCCGTGGGACTGGACCCTACCCAGGGTGGAGCCACGCTCTATGCACACCCCTGCTTAGAACACAGGCTCAGTGGCAGCCTGAGCAAAGTGAGCCACATGGAACCAGAGTCCAGTCAAAGGCTCGAGTTGCCAAGGGTTTCTAAAGGATAAGCACGAGAGAAGCAATGGCCTGCCTCAGCCCAAACAGCACAACTCAGTACTGAACTCCCTAAAAGGGGAAGGGAAACGGAGCCTCAGCAAACCAGAAGCCAGAATGAGTTCTATAAATCAAAGCTCAGTCCCGTGACAGCAAGGTGCTTGTAGTGCGGGTGGGAGGCTGAGGCGGCACCATCGCCAGGGCCACCAGGCAGGAGGCAGGGTAGTACCACCACCCACCCAGTGTGTCGGGGTAGGTGGGCCCTGAAATCAGATGGCCCTGACTTCTGCGGTTACCCACATGAAATTCTTACTTGGTTAGTGAGGAGCTGTACATTTTCAGAGCAGGCGGCCCACCCTGGAGCTAGGCCCTGAGGAAGGAGTCCTGCGCAAGTTCTGAGGCAAGCTGCTCTTCGAACTCTTCGAACTCTGGCCGTGGGGGCCCTTTTGTTCGTTCCCCAGAGGCCAGTCAGTGCCCTAGGAGGCTTGGGTCGCCCTTATCTGACTTCCAACTCCAGGGCCACTGCTCAGGTCACATGACACCCCCTTCCCCATGCGAGTCAGCAAACTTAGAGCCTTGATTTCCTGATCTGTAAAAGGAGGCTGCCGAAGCCCACCTCTTAGGATGGGTGTGAGAGAACACAGGTGGTGATGCGCTAAACCCAGAGCTGCCCTCCTAGAGGAGCCAGAGATGACTGCTGGGAGGGTAGAATCCAGGCCTAAAGGACAGTATGGGGTGGGGAGCACCCAGTTTGGTCCCTCCCAGTCCAGGATTCTGACAGGCTTGAGATAAGGGAAGGCTGCTGGTAGTCTCCTTCCCCTACCCCAGGCTGTGGCTACTTTGGCATGCAAACCTGCCCTCTCCTGCCCACTCCCAGGCCTGAGTGAGGAAAACAGGGTACCTGGGGATACTCCTTCTTCTCAGATCTCTCTAATGGGCTAAAACCAAGGCAAGAATGGGTTTCTGTGCTGAAGGAGACAGAGTACCCTACTTGGATCTGGGGTTTACCAGGTATAAAGAACCTGTGACCGGGGCTGGCAGGGGTGACCTCCAAGATCTTCCTGGGGCTGGGGATCATTATGGGAAATCTTGGCCAATATGTCCCCATCTGGGCAGAAGACTCTACTAGCAAATAAGGGATACCCTGGTTAGGAAGACAAGCCTGCTAGCCTAGCTTCTACCTGCTAAAATGTCCAAAATGGAGCTGGGGGTTGAGTTCAGAAAGTTTCCAAGAGATCCCAGGACTCTCAGGGGCAGGGGGACAGAGAAGATCCCTGACCTCCTCCCCAACATGCCCCCTGCTCCTGGCAGAGCCCCACTGGGAGAGTCATGGTGAGGGGCCAGTGGTGGGCAACAGAAAAGACTGGCATCTGCTCATTACAGCTGCCAGCTGCTGATAAGGCCCAGGCTGTAGGTTGGGGAGGGTCCTAGGACTCAAGAGTAGCAGACGAAGGAACCGGAAGCTCCAGGAACAGGTTCTACCTACCTACCTTCGGGAGTCAGGCTCAGGAGCCCCAGGGCCTCAGACAGCCAGGACTTGCACTCCCACCTCTGCAGGGCTGATTCCGCCCAGGTCATATGACACCCTGTTTTCAGGAAAGGACAGAGGTGCATGGCAAGGAAGACTCTGAATTCCTGGGTCACTCCAGGACCCCTACCAGCTCCGCAGGCGCTTGGCTGCACGGCGAGGGAGCTCCCAGCCCCAGGCGTTTGATTTTTGTCTTCTCACTTTTTGCCTTCTGCAGACATCCATCATGTCTCCGAGGCTCACACAGTAGTCTCAGTGGCCACGCGAGCCTGGGGAGCCCCGCCCCCTCCTCTGTGGGCAGGACGTTCTGAGAGCATGGAGGCCTCACTGCCAACCTGGGGGTACAGAGCTTGGCCATCCTGAGCTCTCTGTGACCTGTTTGCTTGCTGCCTTCAGGTTTGCCTGCAGTTCTGCCTCCAGCCAAAGCATGAATGGCCTTGAGGTAGCCTCCGCAAGGCTGAGCGACAACTCGTCCCTGGCAGCCACTGAGCCATGTGGGCAGGAGACACCCCTGGAGAATCTGCTGCTCGCCTGCTTCTACCTCCTCGACTTCATCCTGGCTTTTGCGGGCAATGCCCTAGCGCTGTGGCTTTTCATCCAAGACCACAAGTCAGGCACGCCTGCCAATGTGTTCCTGATGCACCTGGCCGTGGCCGACCTGTCCTGCGTGCTGGTTCTGCCCACCCGCCTTGTCTACCACTTCTCTGGGAACCACTGGCCATTTGGGGAAATCCCGTGCCGACTCACGGGCTTCCTCTTCTACCTCAACATGTACGCCAGCATCTACTTCCTCACATGCATCAGTGCCGACCGCTTCCTGGCCATCGTGCACCCAGTCAAGTCGCTCAAGCTGCGCAGGCCCCTCTATGCCCACTTGGCCTGTGCCTTCCTGTGGGTAGTCGTAGCGGTAGCCATGGCCCCGCTGCTGGTCAGCCCGCAGACGGTGCAGACCAACCAAACTGTTGTCTGCCTGCAGCTGTACCGGGAGAAGGCCTCCCACAATGCCCTCGCGTCCCTGGCCGTGGCCTTCACCTTTCCGTTTGTCACGACGGTCACCTGCTACCTGCTGATCATCCGCAGCCTGCGGCAGGGCCCCCGCATGGAGAAGCGTCTCAAGAGCAAGGCAGTGCGCATGATCGCCATAGTGCTGGCCATCTTCCTCGTCTGCTTCGTGCCCTACCACGTGCACCGCTCCATCTACGTACTGCACTACAGCGGGAGTGAGACCTCCTGTGCCGCCCAGCGCGTCCTGGCCCTGGGCAACCGCATCACCTCCTGCCTCACCAGCCTCAACGGGGCCCTCGACCCTGTCATGTACTTCTTTGTGGCAGAGAAGTTCCGCCACGCCCTCTGTAACTTGCTCTGCGGCAAGAGGCTCACAGGCCCACCCCCCAGCTTCGAAGGCAAAACCAACGAGAGCTCCCTGAGCGCCAGGTCGGAGCTGTGAGCTGCCAGGCGCTGTGCCTCCACTAGCGCCTGGGACGCGAGGGCCGCCGGACCCAGCCCAGCCGGGGGAGTGCATCTTCTCCCGTCAGCCTCCCAGGCGAACAAGCCGGAGACTGTCTCTCCATGCTCAGAGGCCCAAGGCCAGCCAGTCTCGGCTGCGCCCTACCCGCAGGCAAGCCCTCTGCAGGGCTGCGCTGGCCCTGCCTGCGCGCAGCTCACAGGCTGCTGGTGACTTCACCGTGGTGAGATGGGTGAGAGGAAGGATCCTGGACAATGAGGTGCTTTCTTCCCCTTTCGTGTCAGACCTCCTTCCCACTACAGAAGCAGCAGCCACGCCCTGCTGCAGGCGGCAAGGGCCTGGGAGGTAGGGGGGCAGAGAGTGGGGGAAGGGTGTTTAAATATTTCCTTTGAAGTGCAAAATTTTCTGAGTTCCCTTAGGGGTGCCTTTGCAAGGTGACCCATTCGTGAGTTTCCGGAACATGAACTGCATGTGCTAACCGAACGCCATGAGTGCCTTTCAGACACCCAGCACCCATGGCCTGCGAGGCACATCAGCGCCGCAGTCTGCTCCTGAGCCTCCTGCTATAGCCCACACAGGAGGTGGGCTGACCGTCCCCAGTTCCCCGGCAGGAGAGGTGGCCTTAAGAGGCACAGGGCAGCATGGAAGCACGGTCACCAGGAGCCAATCTCAGGCAAGCAGCCAGCATGTGACCTCTCCAGCGCAGCCAGTCCCGGCAGGGGCAACCTGAGCTCCACTCCCTCCCCGAGGCCTCCATCAGCCCTGCAGGCCCAGCTTTTAGCTTTCACTTGGCGGTGTACATAGATGATCCCAACCTGCCCTGTGCGTACTCATTAGTACTCATCATAAATGTGACTATAGCTTTAAAACGAAGGAGGCTACTGGCTGCTCAACATGGCTTCCCCCTATCAGGACCTTCAACTAGGACCCGCAAAGTGCGGCAGGAGGGCAGCAGAGGCAGGACCATGGCCCGGGCTTCCGCCCACGGGCCTGGTGGCACTAAGGAACACCTGCCACAACTCTGAAGTCCTGCAGTGCCTAACAAGGGCTCTCAAGACTCACTGCTCCAGCTGCCACCCTGTCATCACAGCAGCAACGAACTTCTCCGTCGCGTTCTGCTTTCCACAGCGCTCTTTCATTTTCCCCAGCCAGCCCGTGGGCTGGTGGCCCTGTCAGGCCTTGCAGCAGGAAGGGCCTCGGACCTGTTCCGGCTAGCTGGTCTTTGAGCCCCACCCTGGGCTCCCGCACGGTGCTCTGTGTCTCCTGCAGCCCCTCCCCAGGACAGCCTGCTGACGGAGGGCCAGGCACTGAAACACAGCCGTGTGCAGCAAGTGGACATGACCACTGCAGGCCACCTCAGGAAGGGACAATGGAGGTGCCGAGAGGTAGGGAACCAAACAGGAGATGGGAGAGGGTGTGACAATCAGATGGACAGCTAGTGCCTCAGGGGGCATGCTGCCTTCTCTGATGCAGGGACAGGAGAGAAGGCACAGACTTGGTCAACAGTGGAGCTGCATTTGGAATGCCTGGTGGCCCCAAGTAGAGGTGGCATGGGGCTGTTGAGGCAGTGAGGAGAGGACAGGGTAGGCCCTGCATTGTCCAGACATGCCAGTTAGGGCTCTGAGACATGACATGAGCACAGAGCTCCCAGCACCCCTCCCCCCATGGAGACCAGAAGAACAAACAGGTGCATTGTGAGACTGAGGGAGCCACAAGACCATGGGGTCACAGAGGGAGAGAGGTGCCTCCACAAGAGGGAGGGGAACTGAAAGGGGAGCTGCTGACAGGCCAAGGGGGTCCTGGGGGGAGCCCTAGGGTGGTCACTGAGCAGGCAGGCCAGTGGGGACACAGAGAGGTACTGGCAGGTAAGCTGGAGGGTTGTTGAGGTTGCCTCTCTCCCTGACCCTCCGTAGCCTCAGTCCCCAGCTAGAAACTGAGGCTCAGGCTATCAGCCTTGCAGGGACAAAGAGGGTGAGCTGCCACTTCAGTGCAGGCTGCAGAGGCTGCAGAGGCTGCAGAGGCTGCAGAGGCTGCAGAGGCTGCAGAGGCTGCAGAGGCTGCAAGGTGCCTAGCGCTTTCCCATGGCAGCACAGCATTCTCACCTGCCTGCATTCTTCACGAAGCCCAGGTCAGCCAGCTCCACATCACACAGCTCACAGCGGAAGCACCCTGGGTGCCAGTTGGTGTTCATGGCCTTGATGACACGGCCAATGATGAATTCACCTGGGAAAGGAAAGGCCCCTGTGACCGGGAGGGCCAGGAGTGCACGAGCCCACCCCAGCACACCACCCAAGTTCAGCCTGGTGCAGTCCAGGAAGCGGTGCCTGCAGGGGGCCTGAAGGTGCTCAGAGAGGCAAGGCAAGGAGGTCAGGGAGAAGCCTCCGGCCCACCTGCCCCCTCCCACTCTCCGGGCAGCACAAGGTGTGCACAGTCACCGTTCCTTACCGCAAGACCCGCAGCATGGAGCAAACAGCATCTGAAAGTCGTGCTCACAGTACTTTCGGCCCTCAAACTGCAGATGGGGCCACAGACAGAAAACAAGCATATCACCTGTCATTCTGAGCAGACAGCAGGGGATGGGGTACACAGAGAAGGGCACCCCAGACCGAGGCTGCAGCTGGCAGGTGGACCATGCCACGTGGTGGGGTGTGAGGTGAGGACCTTGGGGAAGAGCCACAGAAGCTCCAAGGCCAGCTCTCAGAGGGCCACTGCTGGACACTGAGAATTTGCCCTATGGGTTCTGAAAGCCAGGGTGGGGTAGGACCTCAGCAGGGAGAGATGAGGGCAAGTTTGAATTACACAGGTTGCTTTGCCCTATTTCCTATGTCTTGTCTTTGTGAGAAATGAATCTCCCTCAGGAGCCATAAAAGACGCAGGGAGGGGAATAAAAGGAGAGGACACAGATCGGGGGAGCAATGGAGAGTAAATGAGTCTTACAGCCCCCAAGAGTCACTGGCCACAACTAGCAGCCACAGGCTTCAGGGAGGCTGTGCACTGGCTCCAGATGTGGCCAAAGTCAGTCTCTGCCTCCATGACCCTTAACATTTTTTATTTGTTTTTCTCATTATCTAGAATTTTATTAGATTACAACTAGATGTAGCCCAGCTCCGCAAACTGGAGAGGCAGCAGAGGCTTGATTTCACCCAGCAACATGATCTCCTGAGCACCTATTGTGTGCCAAGCTTCATTCTAAGCATACGGGCCCTCAAGTAATTCCACCCCTCCCTCCTACTACCTGTCCAGGTGGCCAACATTCCTCAGCAAGGCACCATGAGGACACCCTTGTATCCAGCCACTAGCCACCAGCTCCACCCCAAAATGTACACATCCTGTGACCCTGCTACCCACTTCCACTGCAGCCACTGTACTGTGCTAACAGACACGGTGCTTGGGGTGTCAATGGCCACCTGAGCTCCCTCCTGTGCTTCCTTCTTGCCCTTTCCTCAGGGGACCAGAGTCTCAGGTACAGAACATCAGCTCTCTATGGGGCAGGGGTCCCTGAGACGTGGTGTTTGTCAATTGCTATGGTGTAAACATCCCATCAGGCCAACTCTAAGCTGCCAACATGTATTGACGTGAAGTCAGGAAAAGATGTGCTACCTGACCTCATGGGGACTGTAGGCAGAAATAACCTCCAAAACATAGATGATAGTAAAATGTAACAAAATAGTTAGGAAGTGGGGAACTTTGTGTATTTCTGGCCTTTGTGTTTGTTTTAATAAAATGTTTTTTTCACTGTACATGTATATATATATATATATATAACTTAATTTAACATAAGTTTTCAAGTTGAAGATTTACTGATATATCAGGCAAATGCTGTGATATCTGGGTGAGTGGTCCAGTCACTCACAGAGCGGAAACCTAAGGCCTTATGCAGCCCATGGGGAAAGGAAAATCACTTTACTGCCCAGCTCTTACTACTTTCCCCCTATTCCCTCTACTCCCATCATGCCGACCTCCTTGTCAAATCCCAAAATGCCCTTGAATGCCCCGACCACAAGGCCTTTGTATGTGATGTGCCCTTACCAAGTGTTCTTCCAGTAGATTTGAGTGTGGCTCCTCTCCCCAGACATTATCTCAAGTGATAGTAGGTCCCCCAAACATTACCTTCCCTAGTCACCCAACTCTCATCATGAGATTCCTTATTCTCAAACCATCAGCAACCACCCAATGGACCATTTAGTCACTGGGTCACTGCCTGGCCCCGGGGGAGGGCAAGAACTATGAGGGCAGGGTCTTCCACACTCATCACCTGCCCAGGAGGCAGGACACAGGGTCAGTGTCATGGTTCACATGTCAGAGGGACAGGATGCTGAGCACAGCTCTGCTCTGGCGGGGCCTGGCCCCATCACTACACAGCGCAGGCACACCCTCACCTCATAGAAGAGCCCCTCGGGAAACGGGCGGAAGCACTGGGCACACACGAAGCAGTGCTCGTGGTACAGCTCCCCGTTGCTGTTGACAATGCGCTCAGCGGGGGCAAAGCGGGCCTGGCAGCGCTGGCACACGGCGTTGGCCAAGGCGTCGGACATGTTGCTGCAGGGAGGAAAGCAGGAAGGAGGTCAGGACTGGGGAGATCATGGCACAGGCTCCACGGACACATCCTCCACCTAAGAACAGATATACAATTCTTTACAAGATCAGGAAGGTCACTTGCACCCCTGGAGCCAGCCTTGGTGCCACAGGGGCACAGAGGCACACAGCCAGGCTAAGCCACTTGGCATTAGCTTGGGTCAGCGAACACGGCTGCCCTCTGTTTCCCTATGGTGGCTGCTGTGTCTGTCTTCCAGATGAGGAAGCCTGAGAATAGACAGGTTAAGTGACTTGCCTAAGCTCAGGCAGCAGGTGGCAGAGTGCAGACTCGAACCCAGATTGTCAAGTGTCAGCAGTTCCTTCCTCCTCTGTACCATGAATTAGTTTTAAATTAACAAGTTGCCTCCGAAAAAAAGTATAATCACTTCCACTGAGAAGAGGCAGGAGTAGGTATCTTTGGGGAGAGTTGGGCGATTACCTCACCCATCCTGGGCACTGCCTATCCTCAGGGTAAGTGGTGGGCTTGTTCTGGGAGGACTGGAGTCCTTACGGATCTACAGTCTCGTCCCCCGTC
The DNA here is from genome assembly GCA_004027205.1 of Ctenodactylus gundi. Taxonomy (NCBI): domain Eukaryota; kingdom Metazoa; phylum Chordata; class Mammalia; order Rodentia; family Ctenodactylidae; genus Ctenodactylus; species Ctenodactylus gundi. Next base: position 141,162 of record PVKB01003798.1, read on the forward strand.
CCCCAATGCCCCGCCACCTTTCCACAGTATTGCTTTCCAGAGGCTCATTTACCTGCCATCACCCATGGTCTGAGAATACTACACAGAAAGTTCCAGGCTAGGTTGGAGCTCAGGGGTACAGCACATGCCTAGCATCTGTGAGGTCCTGGGATCAATCCTCAGGACTAAAAATACTTTTTAACTTTAAAAATTCCAGACTTGAGGATGAAGTTCAGTGGTAAAGCCATTTGCCCAATATGTGCAAGGTCCTGGGTTCCATTCTCAATAACACACACACACACAATCTAGAAATGAATACTTCATATTTAGTTGTGTTTGTCTACAATACTAGTGATTAAACCCAGATTCTTCACTATATTCCAAATTCATTTTTTATGTATTGTGTTGGAGTTTTGATAAGTTGCAAAGTTGTCCAGGCAAGTTTTGAACTTGCAATCCTCAGTCTCCTTGATTTCTGGGATTATAGACTTTACCACCACATTCACCTAACAATTCATAAGTTTTAAAATGTATGCCATTCTGAGCACCCAATGTATAGTACAGGGAATCACATAATATGGTGCGTTTCAATACTAGCCATGGTTTCAGATATCTACTGGGAGTCTTAGGACATAGATCCTATGCAAAGGAAGGGACTACCTAGGCCAGGCCCACACTCATCCAGCCCAAGACCTCCAGGCAGGGCCAAAAGCAGGCTGGACAGACTCCCAAAGTGTGCAGCCCAAACACCTCCACAGCCTTTGTGCCTTTCTAATACCCTGACACCCACTCCTTCTGCTGGAAGGTAGCAAGTAAGTTCTGTCTGAAACACCAACTCTAATAGGTTGGGGTGGCTGCCCAGAAGGCTGGCCATGTCTGCTGCTGTTTTGGCACGGCCTGTGGGAACATGTGAGTGTGTTCCACCTCTCAGGGACTGGGTCCATCGCTGCTCACTCAAGGCCATGCACTGGGAGAAAAGAGCTTGTGTGAGGAGTGTGGCCCTTGTTGGGCTGTGCTGCAGTCTGAGACAGGCAGTGCAGGAGAAGGGGGACCTTGGGTAGGATGGGCTGGGGGAGCGCTGCCCTTGGGCAGGGCAGGAGCTGCCAGCTGAGGTGTTAGACTAGACTGCCCTCACTTGCGGACAACTGGAGACCAGAAGGCACTCCAGGTGAGCACTCTGTCCCCATGCCTAGGGACCCATGTGGCAGAGGCAGGACCTAAAGGGCCTTCTGCAAAGCTTGCCTAGTATACTGGATTTCTGTGTGTTTCAACCCATTCTGAGCCTTGGTGGCCAAGGCCACCTCCTATGTCCATGTTTAGACCAGAAGAACAAAGATGCAGAATTCAGAAAAAGCCAAAGATGAAAGGGGGCTTGACACTCAGCATACATGCCCCCATCCTCCCAGCTTCCTTTTAGTCTCCACAGGGTGGCCAAGGCAAGACACCCAGACAGATGACTGGCCTCCTTGAGCCTCCCTTGAAGCAGGGCAGCACTTGGTCAGGACGGGATGGAATATTTTGAGCCTTCTTCTGGAGACACACACCCAAGGTAACAGGGAGGATGTTCCAGCATGGATCATAAACATGGCCTTATGGTCATCTGAGTAACTGTAGATTCCTCAGTGCAAACCAGGAAAGCCTGGAATGAAAACTTTCAAGCTTTAAAAGAAAGCAAGTATCAACCAAGACTGTTGTATTTAGCAAAATTTCCCTGAAAATTAAAAGAGAAGGAAAACATTTTCACAACAAAGAAACCCTAAAAAAATTTATGACCCCTAGCCCAGTATTATACATAATACTTGAAGGAATCAAAGAGGAGCAGAACCAAAAGACTCAGAGCAAAGAAAACATTAAAAAGCAAAGTGTAATAAAAAAACAACAAAAAAAAAATCAATTCCGGAAAAAATAAGAAAATAACAGGATTCAATAAAACCTTACAATAATCGTTGTTAATGCCAATGGTCTTAACTCTCCAATTAAAGACACAGGCTGATAGACTGGATCAAAAAGCAACACCAAATCATTTACTGTCTGCTAGAGACACTAGGTCTGGGGGGTTATAGCTTAGCGCAAGACCCTAGGTTTGATTTCCCAGTAGCACATAAGCTGGGCATGATGGCACATCCCTATAATCCCAGCTATTGGGAGGCTGAGGCAGGAGGGAGAACTGCCATGTACTCAAGGCCATTCTGGGCTACCTAGTAAGTTCAGGATCATCCTAAACTAGAGAGCAAGACTATGGAGGAGAGAGAGAGAGAGAGAGAGAGAGAGAGAGAGAGAGAGAGAGAGAGAGAGAAACTTCACCCACAAAAAAGCACACACTGAAGGTAAAAGAATGGAAATTCATACTCCATACTATTGGAGCCCAGAAGCAAGCAGGAGGAGCTATACTATTCTGAAACACAGCAAATTTCAAACTGAAACAGATCAGAAGAGAGAAAGATGAACACTATACAGGTAAAAAGAACGATCCAACAGGAAGAGCTCACAATTACAAACATATATATACAAATGTAGATGCACCTAATTACATTAAACAGAAACTACTAGACATGAAAGGTCAAATAGACCCCAATACAATCATACTAGGGGACTTCAATACCCTACTTTCACAAACAGGTTAACCAGGCAAACAAATCAACAAAGAAACATCGGAGCTAAATCACACCATGAAACAAATGGACTTAACAGATACCTACACAATGTTCCAACATCGACAGAGTACACCTTTTTCTCAGCAGCACATGGCACTTTTTAAAAAATAGACCATATCCTTGAACATAAGACATGCTTAAATAAATATAAAAGAATTTAAATAATTCCCTGTATACTTTCAGTTCATAGGGAAGTGAAACTAGAATTCAACAGCAAAAGAACCTACAAATACATGGAGAATAAATAATATATTATTTAACAAGTGATAGATAACAGAAGAAATTAGGTAAAAAAATCAAAACTTCCTAAATTCAAACGACGATGAAATCACATCATAACAGAATCTACTGGACACAATGAAAGCAGAACTAAGAGGAAAATTTATGAATGCACATATGAAAAAAAGAGAAATTTCAAGTAAATAATCTAACAATGTAGCTGAAAGTCCTAGAGAAACAATAACAAGCCAAATTCAAAGGCAGTAAAAGGAAAGTAATTAGAAGAATCACAGAGGAGATGAATGAAATTGAAGCTAAAAATAAAACAAAAGATCAGTTAATCAAACAGTTCTTTGAAAGGATAAATAAGATTGATAAATCTCCAGGCAAACTCACCAAAAAGAGAGAAAAATTCACTGCAATACAATTAGAAATTAAAAAGTTGAAATCACAACAGATACTGATGACATCCAAAGAATTATAAGACGCCATTTTGAAAGCTTATATTCCAGTAAATTTGAGAACCCAGAAGAAATAGCTTAATTCACAGACACATATACAATACCAAAATTGGGCCAAGAAGATATAAAAGCCCTGAATAGACCAGTAACCCGGGATGAAATTGAGGCAGTAATAAAGGGTCAGTAAGGAAAGCCCAGGACCTGATGGATTCATTGCAGCATTTTATCAGAACTTCAGGAAATAGCACCAAGGCTTCTCAAACTTTTCCATGAAATTGTAAGAGAAGGAACACTGCCAAACTGCTTCCTGGAAACCAGCATCACCTTGATCCCAAAAATCAGATAAAGACTCAACAAAGAAAGGAAATGACAAACTAGTTTCCTTCATATGAATATAGATGCAAAAATCCTTAACAAGATACTTGCAAACAACATGTAATGAATTGCTAAAAAACACACCATAACCAAGTTGGCTTCATACCAGGAATGCAAAGCAGGTTCAACACATGCAGATCAATTAATGTAATATACCACATTAACAAAAGCAAGGACAAAAAATCACATGACCATCTCAATAGATACAGAAAAAAACCTTTGACAAAATACAACATTCCTTCCTGATCAAATCTCTGGTGAAATGGTATAGAAGAACCTTACCTCAAGTTGATAAAAGCGATTAATGATAGTCCTGTTGCCAACATCATCCTAAATGGGGAAAACTAAAAACATTTTCCCAAAAATGAAGAACAAGATAAGGGTGTCCATTCTCATCACTGCCAATCAACATAGTGCTTAAATCTTAGCCAGAGCAATCAGGCAAGAGAATAGAATAAAGGAAATAAAAGAAGAAGTCAAAGTATCCTTATTTGCAGATGACATGACCCCTTACATAAAAGACCCCCAAAACTCCGCCAGAAGTCTCTTAGAACTAATACAATTCAGCCAAGGTACAGGATATAAAATCAATACATAAAATCAAAGCATTCCTCTACAGCAACAATGAAAACACAGAGAACGACATGAGAAAAACAGCTCCATTCACAGTTGCCTCAAAGAAAATTAAATACCTAGGAATCAACCTAACTAAGCAAGGGAAGGACCTCTATACTAAAACCTATAGCATTCTGAAAAAAGAAACTGAGGAGAATATTACAAAACGTAAGATATTCCCTGCTCCTGGATAGGCAGAACCTGTATTGTCAAACTAATATACAGAGATTCAATGCAGTCTCAATGGAGATATCAACAGCACTTTTCACAGAACTAGAAAAAATGATGTGAAAATTTGTATGGAGCCAGAAGAGACCCAGAATAGTTCAAACAATTCTAAGCAACATAATAAAAGCAGGAGGCATCACAATACTGGACATCAAGTAATATTATAACGCAATGGTGATAAAAAGCACAGGCTGGAGAGAGGACAGCCTGGTGCTAGAAACTGGCTAGCCACATACAGAAGAATGAAACCAGGCTCACATCTTTTGCCATATACCAAAACCAAATCAGAATGGATCAAAGATCTAAAATTGGAAAACTGGACTTGTTGCAAGACAAAATAGGCAAAACCCTTAAAGACACGGGTGTAGGCAAGGACTTTCTTTAAAAAGCACCCAGTACACATAAGATCACACCAAAAATCAACAAACAGAATTATATCAAATTAAAAAGGTTCTTCACAGCACAGGAAGCAACTGATAGTGAACAGAACCGACGGGATGGGGAAAAAGTTTTGCCAGCTATTCCCCAGGCAGAGAACTATTATCTAGGATGTACAAAGAACTGAAAAAAAATTAGACTTCCCTCAAAATAAAAGAATTGAGAAACAAGCAACTGAAATGAATAGACAGTTCTCAGAAGAAGTCTTAACTGCCAATAAATGCACAAAAAAAGTTCAGCATCTTCAGCCATCAGAGAAATGCAAACAAAGGAACGCTCCTATGTTGTTTGTGGGGCTTTAAACTGCCATTATGGAAATCAGTATGGAGATTCCTCAAAACCCCAAACACAGATAGCCTATTTGTCCAGTTACACTGCTTCTGGGTGTCTTCCCAAAAGAGGTGGAGCCATCATGCAAGAGCGATGGTGCGTACCCGAGTTTACAGCAGCACAACTTCCAGTGGCCAAGCCTCGGAAGCAGCCAAGACCAAAGGACACAGATGATGTGGTGTATTTCTGTAATGGAGTATAGTCTTCCATAAAGAAGGGTAAATTTGAATCGTTTTAGGAAGATGGTTGCACCTTGAGACCTTCAAGCTTAGTGAACTGAATCGGACACGGCTCAATTACCACATTATTTCTTGGAAAAAACAAAAAGTGAAAGAGAGACAAAGAAAGTAGATAGCCTTTGTGGAGAGGGAACAAGGAGGAGGATCTAGGAGGGAGACGGGAAGGCAAATAAACATGACCAAGATACAATAGGTAAACACACCCATTCCTCAAGGCAATTGTTATTATGTATCACAAATACATGCCTATAGATGAATAATAATAATTTTAAAAGGAACGTGAGGCTGGAGGAATGGCACAGTGGTTAAAGTGCTTGTCTTGCAAACACAAGGCCCTGAGTTTGATTCCCCGGCACCACATAAAGCTGGATGTGGTGACACACATCTGTAATTCCAGCACTTGGGAGGCTGAGGCAGGCAGATTGTCCTGAGTCCAAGGCCAGCCTGGGCCACACTAGTGAGTTCAGGACCAGCCTGGGCTACATAGCGAGCCACTGTGAAAAAAAAAAAAAATAAAAGAACATGACCTTCTGGGCCCCGTAGAGATAGCAAGTCAACAGGAAATCCTGCCTGCGGCCCCTGGGACAACTGCTCCCTGGAGAAATGAAGCCGAAGTCAGCACCTGAGTGTAGCCTCAGCCTTAAACCCAGTCCTCGGGACATGTGAGTGAGGGGTACGGTCCTTACAGGTCTCTCACCAAGACAGAGCACGGACAGGCCACCTTCCATTGGCCCCAGGAGGTAATGTTTGGAACCCACACCCACAGGGCCTCTCTCATTCTCCAGCTCCTAGTCATGCTGCCCTCAGCTACTTCACCTGACTGTGACGTGTGTCCCCAGCAGGACCCTAACAGCAACCCACCACATCCCTCTCTTCTTCCACAGTTCAAGTTAGTTCCAGCAGCCAGCCCCTGACCAGAGGATCTGGCCCTCTGGCTAGAATGCACATGGTTCCCCGTGGGTGGGTCCCCAGTGCCGCCTCTCAAGGACTTTGCCCTTGTCACCTGCAGGACTTGCAGCCCCCCCCCCCCAAGGGACAGGAGAGGTATGGGGATGCCTACCTGCCTCCCACAACCCCTGGCAACCCAACCTGGCAATAGAGCACCTATGGCAGCTCTGACAGCTCCGGGACGGGCTCCTGCATCCCCAGAAACCCTGGCTGGGGCACTTGAGCCCGTGCTCCCGAAGCTGGGGGTGGGGTGCGGGGGTCGGGGGATTCAGCTTGTCTGCAGGGAGGGAAGAGGTGGGGGCCTGGCACGGCAGGCGGGGCCTCTGAGCTCCCTGGCCACTGGCCTCAGGGCCTGGAAGAAGGCAGCCATGGTGACTCCACTGGGAAGTGCTGGGTGGAGAACAATCCCCAGACGCTCTTAAGCCCAGAGCCCAGGGCCAGACACACAGAGGGGAGAAGGGTAGCTATTTTGCAGCCGCTAAGGAAGCACTCCCGAGTCCTCCACCTGCCAGGCCTGGCAGCCTGTGAAGGGCAGAGGGCAGAGCTGCAGACATTCCACACCCTCCTTCACATGTTTTGCCCAAGAACAGGGAGCAGGAAGCTGTCTCAGCCCCGCTGCCCCACGCCCAGCTGCATAGCCCCTTCACTGCCTGGGCTAGACTCCAGAGCTGGTGAGTGCAGGCCACTTGCTCCCCTCCCTGGCACTCCCTGGGACCCCTGCGCTCCCAGTCTAGACTGCCAAGCTAGCCAGCATGCTGGGCAAGGGAAACCCGCTTTGTTCCAAGTCCTTGTAAGGGGAGGTTGCAGATTCCAGACGCTGAGACTGAAGTCCAGAGAGGGTCGGTGTCCTGCTGAGAGTAAAACAGGATCGGATTCATGCCTCTTTGTTTCTTCAATAGTCCCAGAACTTCCTCTGTCCCAGCCTCCATCCACACAAGCCTAAAAGCTCGTGAGGACCTAGAAAGAGGCGGCATCTTGGCACACAAAGAATGCACCAGTACTACTGAGGCCATGTCTACCTGCTCGGTAGTCAGGCCCAAGGCAAGTGCCATATATTCAGGCCACAATTCTAGTTCACTGCTCCCTGGCTAGACATCCCACAACACATTTTCTGAACCTCAGCTTCCTTGTCTGTAAAATGGGCTATCACCAAGGACTGTCAACGGGATTCCTCTGAGCACAGCCCACATTATGTGCCGTAGCCAGGAGCACCCAGTTCTCCTTCACCCAGAAGAACTTTGCTGAGCTCCAGGCCCTGAGCCAGGCACCATTCTGGGTGCCAGGGTTGTGGTGGGAGGGTCATGGTGGGGAGGGTTACCCCACCCCAGCTCAACCCCCAGAGTCCCACGGGGAGCTTCTAGAGCCAGCCACTTTGGCTTTCATCCCTAGCTGTGCCTGGCCCTCCTCCTCACCCTTCCCCCAAGGGCCAGCACGAGGCCAGTGACAGAGGTCACCTGGCTGCACACAATAAACAGGAATTCACACAGAGCCAGCCCTGCATCCTGCCAAGGGGACATTGCCTTGGGCTGCCATGCACGTGATGCATTCACCCAGAAGACTCCAAGCCTGAGGAAAGCAGATGCAGTTTCTGAACTTTTCACAGTCCTTTGCTCCAGCAGCTTCATTTCCTTTGACCAAGTACACTTGAAATGTGTCACACTGAAAACAGCTGTCCAAAGGCACAACCAGAAGCTTAAAGAAAAAAACAAAATCAACTGTTGTATACGGGTACCTGCATGTGTGTGGGGGACTTCCACCACCAGCACAGGGATCTCTTCTAGCCCTGGGCACACAGTGCTGCCTCTACCATGAAAGCCACTCTCCAGTGTGGCTTCTGGGCCCTCAGCATCCTGGTACCCGGGTCACACCACAACTCCTCCAAAGGCTAACCTGTGTTTCAGCTGTGACAGGCTCAGGTGAGGTACTAGGTTCTCATGCCTCAAGTCCCTGCACGAGAAAGGGATCATTCACTCCAGCTCTGGCAGCTCCCCGGTGGCCCGTCTGCAGCAGAGGTCCACTCTCCCCCTGCACCTTCCCTGTGCTTCTGGCCTCAGGAGAAGCCATCTTTCAGAGCTTCCCGCCCTGCAGCCCGCTGGCACGTAGGCCGCACACACAGCTCAATTTCCCGGGGCTCCCTCCCTCCCTGGCTCCCCAGCCGCTCCTCAGCTAACCTCCTCTCCCACACTTGCCTCTCCTAGGGGCCTCTGATGCCAGCAACCCATCCACTGTCCCCTCTCTCCTTTCCCCTCAGTCCCTCCGTCTGGCTCCTGGGGCACTGCAAGCTCAGTGTGTCCAGAGCCCCTGCCTCTCCCAGCCCAGATGGCCCAGCACCCTGCTCACTGCAGGGCAAGTGTCCCCTGAGATGCCCTGAGGACCAGCCTGAGCCTGCCTTCCCCACCTCCCAGCCCAAGGAGGGGGCTTGCACTGCAGGTAACTATGGAATGAGGCTCCCGGGCTTTCTACAGTGTGAAACCGTAGCTCAACCTTTTCTTTTCGGCCAGACGGTATCCTGGAGGTTTCTGGACTACTTTGAGTCTCAATTTGCTCCTCTGAAGTGACAATAAAAGTGCTCTGGTCCAAAGCCAACATGAGGTGACAGAAGGCGCTGATCTCAATGTCCATGTTCGGCGCGTCCTGCCTGCCCTGTCGCCCAAGGCGCCCCTTGCCCCTCCCTGGGTGCAAGCCGGCTTCCCGGCCACTGCCCTCTCCACCTACCCGGGCGACTGCGCGGCGGGCGGCGGGCTCTGGAGGTGCTGGCGCCGCCGGTACAGCCCCGAGGCAGCGAGCGCGCCCAGCTGGGCCGCCATGGCGATGGGGATGGGCAGCCGGGCGTCGGGTCCGCTACCCCGCAGGCCGGCTATAAGAGGGCCGCTGGAGGCGAGCCTCGGACCGGAGCTCAGGTTCCCCGCTGCGATCGCCCCAGGGCGGGGAGGCAACTCCGCATAGAAAGGGCATTGTTCCCAGCCGCCGCGGGGGCAGCTCGGAAAGCTGAGGCGGGTGGGGAGGGGACAGGGCTGGAAAGGTCCCCAGCAGCCCTAGGCGGGTGCACAGCGTCGGGCAGGTGCCCACGCGGCCCCAGGCCTCTACCCGCTCTGGAGGAACCCTGTGCCCCTGAACAGCATGAAGGGCACAGTGTGACACTGGCCGGTTTGGGGATCCTGGAAACAGGTAAGAAACTGAAGAGGCGGCCACACATGCCCACATGCCGTCCCTGCCTCCCTCCCCCAGAGCTTGTGGTCACTGACACCATCTTGAACCAGGAAAGCTCCATCTTTGCCCACAGTCTGGTCAGCAGAGAGCCAAGCACCCCAACAGAGACCCACCGTGCAGAAAGTTAAGGAAAAGGCAGCCCCATCTCTCTGGGGAGAGCAGTAGAGTGGGATTTTACCTGTGGAGATGCCCAGGGTCACTTGCCATTTGGGTGCAAGCGCCCCAAGGCAGTAGCATAGCTGTGGCCCCCGCTGGCCAAGCAGTCCCTGAGGTCCGCAATAGAATAAAGGTCCAGAGCGCTCTCAGAAATCTTGACCACTGATTCCACCTCCCTGAAAATCCTTTTCTAGTAAGATCACACACTGAATAGTATCTTCCTCAGGCCTTTCCAGAGACAGTGGCCATCATTCCAGGCAGGAGATGCTCCTATGCTCAGCAGCAGACAACCTTGGGGGTCTCTGCCTGCACCCAGATGCCAGGGCCACACAGCAAGAAGTGCCGCTGACCCTAACCGGGGAGAGTTCTCCTTAACCCCTGGGATCAGGTGGCCCAGCAGGCCAGTGACCATGGCAGGGAGACAGTGTCATTCCTACAGGCAGCACAATTCCACTGATCAATTCAACAAACATTTTTTAAAAGTGTCCCAAGGGGCTAAAGGTCACGTGGAGGCTGAGCCAGGATGAGCCAAAAATTAGAAATATCCAGGCTGACGTAGATAGCTGAGAACTTAGGCAGGAAGTTTTGGTAGGGCAGCTTCAAGTCAAAGCCCCAGCGCTTGGGTTCCTCTCAACCCCCTGGCTCAGCCCCTCCCATGCAGAAATCCAGAACACTTAAATGCAGAACTCCTACCGCGGCATCTTTTTACAGCCCTAGGAGGGTGCACAGCCACAGGGCAAGTGTCCATGAGGTCCTAGACTGCTACCCACTCAGGAGGGTACATATATTTGGGGAAAACATATTTGGAGCACCTCTGAGCACATGTAGACCTGGGAAACAGGCTGCTATGGTTTGAATCTGTAATGTCCCCTAAAACTCCACTTGGTAAAGGCTTAGTTGCCAGCCTGTGGTGCTAATAGGAGGTGGGGGGACTTTTAAAAGGTGAAGCCTGATAGGAGGTCTAGAGGTCATTGGAGGCATGCCCTTGAAAGGACCAGTGGAACCCAGCCCATTCCTCCTGTCTCACTTTCTGGCCATGAGCTGGGCAGTTCTGTTCTACCCCTGCTCCTGCCATAGTGTGCTGTCACCAGCTCAGAGATGCCGTGCCAGTCAGTCATGTACTAGAACCTCTGAAACCAGAGGCCAAATTAACCTTGTGTCTTTATAAGCTGATCACCTCTGGTATTTGCTACAGTAACAGAAAGCTAACACAGACGCTATGGCCACGGGTATTTTGTACAATATAGCACATAAATGAAGTTCGAGTAAGGTTACCAAGTACTAGTCAATTTAACAAATATTTGCCATAAAACGGAACACCAGAGGCTAGATACTGAGAGTGGTTTAGAATCTGATTGAGCCCAAATCCTCAGCTTCTGCTCAGCCTTGCCAGCATTCTGCAGTGGGTTCTGTTGCAAGACTGTGGGTGGGGCCGCACTGGGCTCCCTAGCCACACGGAGCAAACAGTGAGAATGCTGCCAGCGAGACAGCAGGCAGAGCCACAGCAGCTTCAAACCCTCCGTAACACAACAACAACAAAACTAGCAAAAAAGGTCAGGACCTCACTTTTTCAGAACTCTACAAATTAACCAAAGGCTTGCCATAACTGTGGAATACCTGGTCAAGAAAAACGGATAAATCTATATAAGAGTAGTGGGATTTATGGCTTTAAACTGATCTCAGTTCCTTTTCTGTACTCCCTAACTCCACGGCTGCAATAAAAAAATAACAACCTGAAATTAATTAATTAATTATAAAAGAAACACCTAGTAGGGAGAGAGTGGAACAGAAGGACCACAGATGTAGCTCAGTAGTTACAACACTTGTTCAATCTACCAGCACCCACAAAAATTAGCCTGCAATCCCAGCATGCACATGGGAGGCTGAGGCAGGGGAATTGACTTGACATTTAGGCCAGCTTGGGTTATATAGAGAGTTCAGGGAGTTCAGGACCAGCCTGGATTATAGGACAAGACCCCGTCTCAAAAAATAAGAAAAGGAAAGCAAATTAGAATGCTATGAACAACAACTATATGCCAACAAATCAAGTAACCGCACTGAAATGGACAAATTTCTAGAACACAAATTATCAAAACTGACTCAAGAAGAAATAGAAAACCCAAACAGACTAGTAACAAGTCAAGAGGCTGTTAGTAACCAAAAAATCTTCCTGCACAGAAAAATCCAGGGCCACATGGCTTGACTAGTTAAGGAGTATAGGCTCAAAATACCTGGTGTTAGGCTGGAAGAATGGTTCAGTGGTGAAAGCACTTGCCTAGTAAGCACTAAGTCAAGTGCTAAGTATCTGAGTTTGATTCCCCAACACCACATAAACTGGGCATGGTGGTGCATGCCAATAATCCAAGTACTCAGGAGGCTGAGGCAGGAGGATTGCCATGAGTCCAAGACTAGCCTGGGCTATACCAGTGAGTTCAGGACCAGCCTGGGCTTACAGAGTGAGACCTAGTCTCAAAACAAAAACAAAAACAAAAATATCTGGTGTCATCCTTATCCATTTGTTTCCATTGTTTGACTATACCAAAGAGTTTATATGCTCTACTATTCCTAAATAAATATTATTCTTTTCAGAATCCTCTCTGATTTTTTCAGGTTGATACAAATATATAAGGAACTCTTATAATCCAACAACAAAAAGACAAAAATGGGCAAAGAATGTGAATAGCCTTTCTCCAAAGCAGGTATACAAATGGCCAGTAGCACATTAAAATATACACAACATCATTAGTCATTAGAGAAATACAGACCACAATGTGACATTATTTCACAACCACTAAACCAGACATGAGTATTATCATAGATGTTGAGAAGTTGGAACCCTCATAAGTTCCCAGTATAAAACTGCATAAACATAAATGTAAAAGCATACTGTCACTTGGACAACAGCTCGGTGATTTCTCCATAAAAGCTTGACAGAGTTATCGTGTGACCAAGACATCAGTCCTAGTTATATGCCCACGAGATGAGAAAACACAGGGCTGGTAGTGTGGCTCAGTGGTACAGCATTGCCTGGCATGGATGAGGCCTCTAGTTCAATTGCAAAGTGAGAGAGAAAGAGAGAAAGAGAGAGAGAGAGAAGAGAAATAATCAATTGATCAGTAAGAATGCTCATAGCAGCATTATATATAGAACTATATATATATATTATATATAGAACCCAAAAAGAGGAAACAAGTAAAACATCCATTAATGACAAATGAATAAACAAAATATGCTATAACCACACAAAAAATTATTTAGCCAAAAGGAGGAGGAAAATACTAATTCATGCTACAACACAGATAAACCTTGAAGACATGCTCAGTGAAAAAAGCCAGACCAGAGAAGCCACGTGACGTACGTTTCCACTTACATGAAAGGTTCAGAGCTGGCTATCTGGATAGACAGAAAGCAGGTTAATGGTGGCCACCAGCTGGGAGGTGGGTGCAATGGGAACTGAGTTCCAGTGAGTATAGAGTTCCTTTAGAGGAGAATGAAAATATTTTGGAATTAGTAGTGATGTTGGCAGAATCTTTTGGATGCAAAATAAAACACTGAAATGTATGTTTTAAAAAGTGAATTTTATTGTGTATGAATCATATCTCAATTTAATAAAAACACCACTTGTGAAGCTGCAGCTCTCTGACTTCCTAGAGGCAGGAGCAAGGCCAGGCAGTGAGCTGTGAGAGGCTCCACCCTGTGCCCTTGCCTCACTGTCAGCAATGCAGGGCCTGGAGCCACCACCAGCTGCCCCTCCTGCCCTCACCAGGCCCCTCAGGGGTTAAGACAGCTTGGGAGGCTCCTCTATATGTCTCCGATGAGTGATACATTCTAGTCCTGGAGGACATTTGAATGTGAATTACTTCACTGTCTCAGTTTCAAGCTTGAACTTCAGTAAGGACTCATCTTTGGTTTCACACACACGCACACACACACACACACACATGCATGCACACAGCCACCTCAGCTTAGTGACCTGTCACTGAGACTTAGATTTGTTGGTTGGAAACTTCATCCCCAAATTCATAAGCTGATAATGTTTGGAGTTAAGGGACCAGATGACATCACAAGGGTGGGTGCCCTGATGACATTGATGGTTTCATAAGAAGAGGGAAAGATCCAAGCTGACTCCTTGCCCTGCCGGGTCATGACACAGCCCGAGGCCCTCACCAGACACTGAGCAGGGGACCACCCCAGGCACTTGGACTTGCAGCCTCAAGCTGTGAACTAAGTAACCCTCTGTTCTTTATACATTTTCTGGCCTCAGGTATGTGGAATGGTAACAAAGAAAAGCAAGATTGCTTGAGAAGTGAATCACTGTTGTGGAAAGCTGGGGCCCCATCCCAGTTTACTAATCTTGTTAAATCTCCAGGATTTCAATACCTGTTAACATTACTTTAACAGGTATCGAAGTAACGGTTCCCATCACAGAATGAAACACAAATCAGGCCTTCCATCTCACACCATGGCTGGTGAGAAGGACGAGTCTGAAGAAGAGAGGACAACAGATGAGAAGCCATGGGCAAGTGCCCACCTGGCCCTGCCAAGGGCTGCAAAGTCACTGAGCCCCATCTTCACAGACCATGGCACTTGGCCCCTGCTTCATCTAAACCGCAGGCTGTATCAGAACCCCGTGTACGTCCTAAGGGTCTGGCCACCCGCCTACTGGCACGTTGGGTGGCTCTTTCTTGGCACACTCCTTGCCCAGTAAGGGAGGGGCAGGACTGGAGAATATGAGGGGAGGGACCGAGCTGCCCTCTCTGTACTGTGCCAAGCATGGGGGTTCCTGCTGTCAGGCAAACGGAGGCTGAGTGTATAATGTCACATGGCGAGGGGTGCCCCAATCTATAGCAGGCCAAGCCACTGAGCTCACACAGCTGTGAGGGCCACCTCCCAGGTTCCACATTGAGAAATGCCAATGATGGGTAGTCCCTGGACAGGTGGCCCCAGCAGTCCCTTTGGGTGTGGCAATCACAGAGCCTGGGTGTTAAGTGCTCATGTCACGGTGTTCCAGGCTGGCCTGAGCCATTCCCTTGAGATAGCACATTCTCCCACCCTTTAGGCCACAATGAGCCTTCTGTCCTCAGCCTGGCCCTCTCCTGGCCGCAGACCCTGCCCATTCCAGCCACCTCGCTCCAGTATCACCCACTTGCTTTCGTGCCCCTTGGACTTGCCAGCTCCTCAGAAGCCTCCCGTGCACTCCAGTGTCCCCTCCACTCCTTCCCCAGTGCCACCGTTGGACTTTGTTTCTTGCTGTCCCACCCATGGCCAGTCAGCCAAGTCCCGTCCACTCCAGAGCCCTGACTTTGCTGCTTTTCCTGTGTTTCCATGGCTCCCCAAGAAGCACCTCCCTGGCCCCTGGCCCCCCAGCTAGCAGACTCCCCTTTCTCCGCACAGGCACATGTACAAAGGGTGTGTCTCTGCAGGCCACTCCAGGCCACTTGGGTGGCTCCCTGCCATCCTCACTCTGTGTTTCCCTATTATGGTCTTGGAAAGAGGCGACAAGGACAGCCCTGAAAGTGTGAGCAGAAGAGGTGTTTCCAAAGAGCAGCGTGGCGCTAGGCAGAAGGAGGTGCAGCGCAGAGAGCACCAGGATGCCGGCATGCGGATCTGTGTCCTATGAAGCACGGAGAGACACTGTGGCCTGAAAGGGTACACATGAACCTCCACAGCCTCCAGGGCAGGAAAAGCCTCACCCACAGCACAGATCAGGTTGGGGGCCATTCATTGCCACTGGCTTGGCCAGGATCCCTGTGGGTGGAGGAACCGGAAGCAAGGCCTGGCACCGGCACTGCGGTGGGCAGACGGGCACACTTGAGAGTAGGCTGTAAACATGTTCAGGGCCCTGCACGCAGCGGCGCAAAGCAAATAGGCAGGGACGCGCTGCTCAGAGAAAAGCCTTGTAGAAGCCCGCCCGCGCCCGCCGAGGGCGTCCCCGAGCCGCAGGCCGTGTGGCTCTCCTAAGGTGTCTGCTTCTCCCGTGTTTCTGGTGAGAGGTACGACTCCGATCAGGAGAGGTGCTCACGATCCCTGAGTAACCTGACGACGGCGCTCCTCCTGAACCTCTGCAGCGGACGGTTCTGCTTCCCCTCGGCCCACTCCTCTTCGGTTCCCTTCCCTCTTCTCTTGCTGCTGCCAGTGGCTGACCTGAGTGCTCCATCTCCAAAGGGGACCAAGGGACTCACGCTTCTGAGGATCCCTGCCATGGAAACAGGGGTGCCCCGGGCTCTGCTCCCCACCTGGCCTCCTCCTGCAGATGTAGCAGGTACCCTCAGCCTTCCTTAGGATCTTTCCAGATCTGGAAGTGGCTGCCTCAGGACCCCAGCCCCGACTCAGGACCCCAGCCCCACCTCAGGACTGGCTCTGTGACAACCATGAACGGCCTCTGCTTCTCTCTTTGCTTTTCCTCAAGACGTGGGAGGGAGTGGGGAGCCAGGCAGTGGCAGGGAGCCCTGCAAAGAACAGAAGGACTGGGCCCACCAGCACATAGCGAGGTCTATGAATGACGGCCAGCCTCCCCTCATCTCACTGCCCAGAGGGGCCAGGGCGAAGCTTTCACAGGGGGCCAGGCTGGGTCGGGTGACTTTGCTCACAGCCATTCTGAGACCAGGAAGGGGGGACCTGGGAGCCGGCATCCAAGTACGTCTGGTGGGCAGTCTCTCCCTGTGGAAGGAGGCTGCTATTTGGAACTATTGGGCCG
The DNA here is from genome assembly GCA_004027205.1 of Ctenodactylus gundi. NCBI lineage: Eukaryota > Metazoa > Chordata > Mammalia > Rodentia > Ctenodactylidae > Ctenodactylus > Ctenodactylus gundi. The sequence continues at coordinate 157,711 of PVKB01003798.1, forward strand.
GCCCTGAGACTCCACCACAGCCTCTGCGACCAGAGGCATGTGTCCCTGCGGGCATCTTGGAACTTGAGGCCACCACGCCGCACTTCCAGGTCCCACCCTCCATGCCACAGACCCTTCCCCAGCACAGCCGGCAGGCACCGTGCTCCTTTCTCCATCTAGGAGCTCCACTCCAGGAGGAGTGACTGGCAGGACTTAGCTAGAAGGGGGCCCTGGGCCTGCGAGGCCAGTCCCTCCCACCAGCTGAGTCAGCACTTGTACCCAGCCATGTTCCAGAAAGGTCCTCAGAGGCCAACACGACTGGACAATAGTGGGCTGCGATTGGCCTCTGCATCACACAGCCTCTGGAACCTCAGTTAACTCATCTGCATAATGGCAACAAGGACCCCGCGCCGCGCCGAGCCTGGGGCCAGGCTGTGGGAGTTCCCTGCCCCAACCCACCTGTCCCTTAAACATCCTCTGTCTTCTTTAAAGTTTAGACCGCACAGGGTGTGCTGGAAGCCTCGGGAGGTGACCGGCCGCGGAGGGTCTCACACACAAGGCACCGAAGGGATCCCAGTCTCCCGGAGCCCAGGAGCCCCAGTTCGCGTCGTGAGGGCTTCCCAGCCCTGGGTCCCTGTCCCCTTTCGGGTGGGGCGGGCGGGGCGGGAGCTGCACCTGCTGCCTGCCCGGCACAGCAGGCACATGCCCCACCCCCCGCCCCCAGGGTGTGCGACTCCTTCTGGGGGCAGGGCGCGATCCCTGCCAGGGACGAAGTCCGACCCTGAGAGTCAACGAGGTGAAGGCCCCTGCCCGGCCCGCCACGCTCCCGCCCCTGCCTCCGCCGCCCTCGGAGCCCTCGGAGCCCCATCCCCGCCCGGGGCCGGTGTGGGGGCCGTTACCTTCCCGTCATGGTGGCCGAGCTCTCCAAGCCCTGGGCGCCTCTGTGGCCGCCAGCCGCCAGCCGGTCCGGATGGAGGCGGGAGACGCCCAAAAAGGCCCTGGCCGGCACCGCCCGCCCTTGCGGTGGAGGAGGGGACCCAGGAGGGGCCGCGGCTTGGGGGTGCTGCACAGGAGAACTGGGGACTTGGGTCTTGGGGGCTGCTATCGCCTAGCACGGGTTCCAGGGGACAGAGGGAGCAGCCACCAGCAGGCTCGGGTCACATACTCGCCACCCAGTCCTCGCCACCCAGGCTCCGTCTGCCACCTCCCGGATTCCGGGCATAGTTTTCCTTTTAAAGGGAGTGAAGTTATAACAAACACGAAGGGACCCCACCCCCCCTTGTCCAGGCCCTCCAGAGGCGAAGCCTGCCTCTGTCCACTGGCAGGGCCGGCAGGGCTGCAAACACATGCAGGGCTTGGTGACCCCAGGTGGCTGCAGACCAGCTCCCCTGGGCTCCTACCAAGGCCCAGAATGAGGATGAGGACGTAAAAGTCACCCTCCAGCCTTTCTGCCCCAGACCCCCTTCCAGGGCACCAGTGACCAGTCTCTGCTGTCCTGCCCCAGAGAGGCTTTGCGCACGGTTTCTCTTCCCAGAGGAGTTAACGCTGCCTAGCGAGATGCCAGAGGCTAGGACAGTGCCCTCCCCATGAGCACCCCGTCATCCAAGGACAGGTTCCCTAACCTAGCAAAGGGACTTTTTAAAATGTCAAAACTAAAGGCAGTCAGCAGCACCCACCTGTTACACAGAGTTATTGACAAGCCATGGTAAAAGGTGTTAAAATGATCTAGTGATATAAGATCACGTAGGGAATCTTTTCTGAGAAAGGAAATGCCCTCACCCACCTCGCCCCTGCTAGATATTTCCAGCTGGTCAGTAGATCGCAGCTTATAATTAGACACAGCCCAGACAATCACACTATGAGGCCTGGGCTGGGCAGCCCACCGTGTTCACAGGGCAGACCCTGTATTACCTCTAGTCCTGGCAACCAACAAAGACTCTCAGGGAATGACCACACAGCACCCCCAAGCTAGCAGTGGCCCTCAGACGACATGGGGTGCATTCAGGGAGCTATGGCCAGCTGTAGACAGCAGGGGTGGTCAGAAGGAAGGGCCTGCCTGGTACGCAGCTCGCTGGCAGACATAAGCTCGGGAAAGGCACCTGCTCTCAGTAGCTGGCTGGCATCTGGGACCCAGTGTGGTTTGCAGTTGCTGATTCTTTCTGCCCCCTTCGTAGCCAGTTCAGCTGCTCTGGCATCTTGTGGTTGGTGAGGCGTGACATGTGGTGACGGCTTGCCTCACCCCTGTGTGGGGAGAGATGCTTTCCTCAGCCGCCTGGCAGAGGAACAGGCACGCTACGCTTCACCTAATCCTGAGGTCTTACAGGAAGCAAGCGAAGAAGATGAACAGTGGAAGGCCCACAGCAGAGCCCGCTGCCCCCGGACCCCCTCCACATGGCAGGCTTCCTGCTGAACCCCAGGGCGCTGTGGGTCTGGCACTGCTGCTAACCCGCCCAGCCGGCATGCCTCGGAGAGGCAGGCTCAAAGCAGAGTGGCAGCTGGGCACGCTGCAGAGGTTCCAAGCAACACAGGCCAGCCACAGAGTGCGCACTCACTTGGCATCTGCCCACTCAGGGGCACTGATGCTGAAAGCCGTGCCCGTGGGCACTGGCGGGAGCTGTGGACCAGGTTCCCCCAGAGCTAGCTGGAGGTGGGGGACAGTCCCCGGAACTTTTTTTGCTGCTGGGACACAATCCACAAAGTAAGGGAGGAAAGGTTTGCTGTAGCTCACAGTTGAGAGATCTCAGATCCATGGTCGGCTGACAACGGCAGAAGGATCTGGTAGAAAGCAGCTCCTCGTGGCATGGCAGGAGAAAGGAATCGGGCAGGGGAGGAACAGGGGCAAGCATGCCACAACACCCTTCCAGGCCCCACCTCCCAACAGCTCTGAAGTCCATAGCTAAGCCACCACATCTACGTACATGAGGCTTTGGAGGAACATTCCGGATCCAAATCATAACAGGGACAGACAGCAAAAAACCCTACAAACTTGACTTTAGGACAAGTGCTACAAAAAAGAGGACAGTGCAGAGAGCTGCTGTGGAGCAGGAAATCAGGGAAGGCTTCTGAGAGGGTGGCAACTGAGCTAAGGACTGAATAAGGAAGCCAGCCAGCTCTGCCGCCGTCTGCAGGAAAAGCATCGGAGCAGGAGGAACAGTGACCGCTGCTGGCCCAAGGTAGACTGCTGGGGAGCTCTAAGCCACGTCAGAAAGAAGGTGGTGTCTGGTGAGCATGAGGCATGGGCCAGGGCAGCCTGGACCCCAGCCTCGGCAGGGGCGTGGCGAGGCCCGAGCACAGACCTGCCAGCACACCCTGGCAGCAGCACGGATGAGTTGTAGACACATTCCGCATGCAGAAAACACCTACTTCATTAAGTCTAGACAAGGCAAAACTAGTTTCTAATGGGGAAAAAAATGAGAATGATGGCAGGCTCAGAGAGGGGCAGAGAAGAACTGAGCGGGAAGCATTCTGAGGGACTCTCCTGGTCACAATTTTTCCCCACTAGTGGGGGTATGTTGGGCCTGGGTGTGTCTTGTGCTTTCTTGGATGCTGATGGCAGTGGAACAAGAGTACATGCGGCATGGGTGATGTCATTCAGGTTTTTACAGCATAAAGTACTGTCCATGTCTCAGGGAAGATGGTGGCTGCAGTGGGGCAGGAGGGGACCAGGGCTCAGATGGGATCCTGAGTCTGGCATAGATGCAGAAGGCTTGATGCAGGTGACTCAGAAGGGCCCTGAAGGTGGCAGCACAGCTAGAACCCCACAAGGGCCAGAGGCTATGGGCCAGGCTGGGGAGGGTGGTAGGAGGAGACCAAGAGAGTAGGCAGGTGACAGGGAGGGAGAAGGAGGGTGGATGGCCTTTGTACAGAGAACATGCAAAATCTGGGCTTGGCATGTGGAACAGACCCAGGAGAGTAAGGGGCCCACCCAGTCCAGCTGGAGCTTACCCTAGGGGCAGCCCTCACAGCGGCAGTTTACATGGCCCCAGCTTCCCAGAGTGGGCACAGGAGCAGACCCATGGACAGGAGAAAGGTGGCGGCTTGGATGTTCTAAGGGAGGCAGGGAAATAGGCCTCATGGTAGGATGGAGTGCTCAGGTTGGATTTTGTACAGTGTAGATACCAAGGACCACTGAGAGAAAAGCTGGAATCACATACTTCCTGGGGGTGATTCAGAGGACAGAGGGGCTTTGAGAAGTCCAAAGGCTACTTGGGCCACAGAGTGGCATCAGCGCTATCCTAGAAGGCAATGCCGTGCCAATGGGACAGTAGGGCACTCCAGTAAAGGCTAGGGAGAGGCCCTGGTCACCCTACAGCACCTCTCCTTCCCCTACCCAGTCCAGTGCTGGTCCTGCTCCTGTGGGATGAGCAGGGGCTCTTGAGGACCAAGGGACATAGGTGTTGGGCTTCCAGGGACTACCAGAGTGAAGATGGTGAGAACCTGGCATCTTAAAGTGCCTCAAGTGGGCTCTGCCACCCAACATATGGAGCCAAAGCCCTGCCTCCATGTGAATACAGGAAAAGAAGGCGTCAGATTCTTCTGCCATGACCAGGGCCCCTTCCTAGGCAGCCAGGAAGGTGTCCAGGTTTAAAGGTGTCGCTGTGTGATGTGAGGTCACCCAGATAGCCGTTTTACACCAGCCCTTACCTCCAAATTTCATTTAGGCATCAGATAGGTAAAGCACTGAATGTCAGCACAGAATTCATACCAGAATTCAGACCTCAAGGGACTAAAACGTCTTCCAAATGCTACCTGTGCCCTTCTGGTCCCAAACCTCTCCCTGAGACTCTCCAATGCCACACTCACTGCCTCAAACACCACAGACTACAGGGCGCCAGCTGTATTGAAAGTCAAATGTTTCTTTGTAAAAACACGAGCATGTTTCCTGCGCCTGTGCCCCATTCCTGGCTTTCCCTGCCATCCCCTTAGGCCTGCTGAATGATTGTGCTGATGGGTATCCATTGTTAGACACATCATGTGACTGGCATGAAATGACCCAACTTCTCTCACAGCAGCTCAGTGAGAAGGTGACACTAGCTCAGCGAACACTCAGACAACCAACAAGCTTCCCCGTGTGCTTTCTGGCAGGAGGCACACAGAACTCTTCTTGAAGGTCTAATGTGCCCAATGGTAGAGCTGGGCCACACAACTTCATAACTTCCCCTAAACCCTGGCTGTGGATCTGAAGAAGGAAATGGCCTTTCACTCTCGCTTAGGCTCTAGGACAGGCACGAGCCAACCCATGGGCTTGGAACAGAGCAGCCCAGATCAGCCCCCAGGTGGTCAAGAATGCCACCCCTGGGACATCCAACAAAAATCACTTTAGGGCCAGGGAGAGCTCAGTGGCAGAGCCTTGACTAGCATGCATAAAGCCCTGGGTTCTACCCAGCACCAGAAGGAAAAAAAGGAAACAGGAGGTGAGACAACAAAAAACAAAAGAAGAGAAAGAAAAGGAAAAGAGAGGAAGAGAAGCCACATGGGCACCGGGGCACGAAGCTCTTCGCCTACAGGGGCCACAGCCTTTCTTTTCCTCTGAGAACCACATGCCCAGGTGCATTTTGCTGCTTCTTTCCCTTTATCATGACCAGTCAGCCTTCTCATTGGAGCTTCTCCGCTCTCAATCCCAAATAAAGGTTGGTCTCCCTCTTCACGCCCCTCCAACCCCGGCTGTCCAGAGAAGAGCCAGAGGCAGCCAGGGTAAGCTTGCCTCCGCGGCCCCGTGCCCATCAGCACCACCATTCAGCAGGTCTAAGGGGAAGGCAGGGAAAGCCAGGGATGGACAGAGAAGCAGGGAGCAGTTGCGGGGAAAAGACTCACGCACATCACAGCTTCTGTACCTCAGTGGCTGAGACGTGGCTCCACCTCCTGGTGCTTCCTTCCCTGAGCGCTGCCAGCAAGTCCTGAGCATGCTTGGTATGGCCACATGGAGGAGGACGGGGCAGCAGCTGGGTACACAGGCACTTTAGCCTCTTCACTTCCTGGGTAGGAGGTTAGGCCTGAGGTCCTGAAAGGGAGGACGAGGCCAGAGGCACCCTGGGGTCAAGTAAGGATGGAGGAAACTGAGGAAGGAAAGGCTGGCCTCCCTGGGGACTCATGCTTGCAAAACAAAAGGAGCCACAGCTGCCCTCCCAAGAGAGAGGGGCCAGCCAAGGGACAAGGGAACACTTCCTGAAGCCCCGAGCTCACAGGCCTGATGGTCACAGCACTGGTGTATGATAAAACCAAGCCCCATAGTGCCCAGAGAAATACGCCCTTGACCAACTACTCGAGTCTTCCACAAATGGCTGCCACATGGCCTTTTACCAATTAATGTTTTCCCTAAAAAGATTAAAATCTCAGGACTGTCTTGTTTTTAAATAAATTATGTTATAGATTTTCATTATAAAATTGGAATATCATATTAGAAAATATGCTTAGAGGAAGAAAGAAGAAAAACCATCTCACACCTTGCCACCAAAGTCACAAGTTCACAACACCCTCGTGTTCCTGTGTTTCTTTTCTACCGGATCAGGAGAACATCTGTGCTTGTAATTTCACATTTGTTTCTTAGCCACAGCCATGATTTTCCCCCATCTCAGTACTTACCAGGGCTGCCCAGGTACTAAAGCTTTCTGGTCCTGTGCCATCAAATTCAGAGCCCAGGCTCACTGGTCTTGTACTATTGAAGGAAAGGCGTGTGTATATGCCATTTGCACAGTTACCAGCTTTTCTAAGCATAAGTGCTTGGTGTTTTCCAATCAAACTGAAACAGGGCATGTGGAACTGTTCACACCCCAGAGCCCAACAGAGGGCTAGACCGAGATACAACAGGCAGTACTCAGATGTTTATTAAAGTGTGATGTGACACTTTGTTGCCATGTTGTCTGTGACAACCTGCATGCATGTTACAGATGTGCTGTCTACCAGGGTGCAGACTTCTGCCTTCTCAGCCACTCCATCCTCCAGGCCAGGAACAGAGCTTCACCTGAGTTACTGTTCAGTAAATAGTCATTAAAGATACATTCTTCTGAACACTTGCTGTTAAGTTCCACCTTACCTGTTAAGGTTAAATATCATACACATGTTCCTAAAAGAACCTCAAAAAGCACCTTCTTCAATCTACGTACTCCTAAACTGGATTTGTACAAATAAAACAGCTTGCTACCATCTTAGCTACTTCTTTGTTGCCGAGTTAGAATAATTAACACCTACAAATTAAGGAAGGAAAGGTTGATTTTAGTTTACAGTTTCAGAAAGTCTCAGTCTATTCATAGGTGGCCGATAATAGTAGAAACGCATGGTAGAGGCCTAAATGGAGAAAAAGCTAGAGCTGGCGTATATATATCCTTACAGGTCACGTCCCAGTGATCCACACTTTAGAGTCAAGCCCCAGTGTTCCACCTTTTCTGGTCAGGCCCCACCTCTTAATAGCATATGGTCCATGGATACTCCACAACATCCAAATACATGAGGCTTCTGGGGGATATTCTGGACCCAAGCTATAACATTCTACCCCTTCCCTAAAAGACTTGTCCACCTCCTTTTGCAAAATGCAATTATTTTTTCTTTAAGAGTTGTTAGAATCTTAACAGATCTATCACTGCTAAAAAGTTCAAGTTCTAAGTCTCTTCCAAGATTTAAGGTAAACTCCTAGCTGTGAGCCCCTGTGGTGGTGGGGGTACGGGGGAAAACATACATACAAGGGCATGGGGTAAACATGCCCATTCCAAAAGAGAGGAATGGGCAGTATGGAAATAAATTGGACCACAGCAAGCTTGAAAACCAACAGGGTAAGCTCCACATCCTGCAGTTTCATTAAATCCCATAGCTCTGTGTCTAGCACTCCATGTGAGCTGTGGTAAGATGTAAATTCCAAAGACTTTGGGAAGCCCAGCTTCCATGGCACTGCTTCTGACTGCAACCCCTATAGCTTCTCTTTTGGGTTGGCTCTGCCCATAGCCTATAGCTTTCCTCAGAAAATGATGCACATTCCTGGCATCTCCAAATTTCTGGGGTCTCCACAGTACCTTAGGCTTCTCGATCACAATTTCATGCTTTGCCCTCCCAAGGCCACACTGCCTGATCTCCAAGGCTTTCTTCTGAAGTCTGGATGGAAGCCTCCATGACCCGAAGACTCTTCCATTGTGAGTGCTCATGAAGCCAGCACCAAGTAGATTATACCAAGGTCTGCCACTAGACTGAACAGTTGTCTGGCTCCCTAGAACCATGTGGTTGTCACAATGGCCTCTGAATTCTTCTTAAATGGCTGAACTGCTTGAGGATTCAAATTCCTAGGTTGCCCTGCAGTATCCCTTAGGCAGGGAGTGGTGTCTTTTCAAAGCTAACATAAAGGATGGGGTCTTGCTGATTCCTGAGATGTCCCCCAAGGAATCTTTCCTACAGTCCTGATTCAAAGTACTTGGCATCTTTTTAATATTAATTTCTATGACAATGATGTTCTCTTTTTCCCTACCTTTGTAGTTTATTTTAATCTGGAGAAGCTGCAAACTTTTTACATCTTTATTTCTCTGCCATTTTTTTCCTGCTTTTCAATGTAAAACAGGCTACAAGTCACACTCAGTGCCCATGTCATAGCCTGAACATTGGGCTGTCTTGAAATTTCCTCTACCAGATTAAGTAATCCACTGCCCTTAATCTCAGTCGAGGCAAAGTCTTAGGAAAAGGTGCAAAATGCCAACACAGTTTTGGTAGAGCATAGCATGCATGGTTTCTAGACCAACTGCCAATAAATTCTTTTCCTTTCCACCTGAAAACTCTTGTGCCTGGCCATTACAATCCATAGTTCTAATCAGTATTTTGGTCTTCTGAAATCTGACCAGAATTTCCCATTAAGCTCAGCTCACAGCATTCTAAGGTTTCTCTAGCCAGCATCTTCAAACCTTTCCAAACTCCTCCCACAAACAAGTTCCAAAGGCTTCTAAACCACATTGCCAGGTAAACTCATAGCAATGACCCTAATTCTCAGCTAGCAATTTTTGTTTTAGTTACTTTTTTGTTTCTGGGCTAGAACACCTGACACCCGCAACTTAAGGGAGGAAAGGTTCATTTTAGCTCACAGTTTCAGAAGACCTCAGTCCATTCATTGGCTGCCAGCAATAATGGAAACACATGGTGGAGGCTTAGTCGAGGAAAATGTATTCACTTCATGGCAGTCAGGAAGCAAAGAGCAAGGAAGGGCAGAGCTGGCATATATTCTTCAAGGTCATATCCCAGTGATTTGCCCCTTCTCTGTCAAGCCCCAGTGCTCCTCCCCTTCCAACTAGGCCCCGCCTCTCAACAGCACATGGTTCCATAGGTATCCTCCTACATCCAAATATATGAGGCATTTGGGGGACATTACAAACCCAAACCATAATAGTGCCTAAGGTGTCTGCTCATGAAAAAAAATTTGATGAAAAACAATTATTTTAAAAACATTGCCTGGAATTCTCTGTCTGATATTTGGAAATGTTTACAGATCTCATGGTCAGAATATTCTCCCTATTGCAAAAGTTCTCCCCTCTCTTGTCATAGTCTCTTCTCCACTTCTTACAAGAAACTTTCCAAACGAAGAGCAAAAACTTAAGTAAAAAATAAAAGCAGAATCTCAATTCATCTCAATTTTTTTGCACTTCAGATTTTTATAACCAGGCACTGGCCTGAGATTTGCCCCAGGAGAAGCAATAGAGGACCCCTCAGGCCCAGTAACTTGGACAAACACTGACTTTGCCCCATTCATTATGCCGTGCAAAGGGCTACCTACATTGGAAGGCCAGCAGAATGGCACTGGAAAAAAAAAAAGGCCATGGCTCTCTGACCAGTGTGATATCCAGAGGAGGGCAGAACAGAGGCTAAGCACACCACTTCCCAAGTCCACCAAAATACGCTTGAAGGCCAAGGATTCTGCTCAAGGGAGAACAGGAACTGGGCCTGTACCTAGTGGGTCCTCTGAAGTTTAAAATGTTGCAATAAAGGCAGAGGAGGTGTGTGCCTCAGTGATTAGAGCACTTGCCTAGCACACACAAGTCCCTGAGTTGGATCCCCCCAGCATCACATAAAAATTAACCAGGCATGGTGACACACTTTGGAACCTGATGCAGGAAGATTGCCATGAGTTCAAGGCCAGCCTGAGCTATATATTAAGTTCAGGACCACCTTGGACAAGAGTGAGACCCTGTTTCAAATTAAAAAAAGGCAATAAGCCCAAAGCCCACAATGCCAGAGACAACAGCAGGGCGGGGGCAGAGGCTGTGGAGTCAGGCTCCTGGTCCATAAAGAGAGGTGCTAGCAGGCTCTCTTTCATCATAAGATAAACCCTTAAGCACTACAACTAAATTCAAATGGAATTCTAAAAACTGTTCGATGGTTGCATGGAGAGGCAGGGTAACTACTTGGCTAGACCTCAAGGCCATTATGTTGAGTCAAAACAGCCAACCCCAAAAGGTCACATTCATAGCAAAGATCACACTCATATAAAGGATTCCATTCATGTAATGGCCTTAGAATGACAAAATTATAGAGATGAGAAACAAATTAGTGGTTGCTAGGGATGAGAACTAGACAGGGCAGAAGAGTGAACGTGACTAGGGTGGGGTTCTCTAGGCTGTGAACATGTCTTTCCATTTACTTAGATTTTCCTTACCTTCAATGAACAATATTTCATAATTTTTAGTGTAAGAATCTTGCACTGCTATATATAATTTACACCTAAATACTTTCTTCTTTTTTATGTGATTGTAAATGGAAATTGTTTTCTTAATTCTCTATTCCAAACTCACTTTATAATAGCCCATTCTTGTGGGAGCTAACCCACTCTCCAAGATCAGAAGATCCACTCCAGTTGGCAGGTAGGTATCAAAGTCATTCTTGTTGCCAGGTCTAGTGGCACAGGCTTGCAATCCTGGCACTGGAGAAGCTGAGGTAAGAGGACAGCACGTTTCAGCCCAACCTGGACAACCTGGCAACTTAGCGAGATCTTGTTATAAGAAGTAGAAGTTTAAGGTGGTCCATCTTCTAGAGCAGAGTGGCTGAGTGGAAACTGCTAGCAGCTACGCTTGTGGAGGTGGAAAAGGCCATATACCAGGAGGGTCGCTAAGCAAAGAAGATACTGGAGGAAGGAATGGGTTAACATGTACATTGAGCCCAGTTGTAGGTAGTAAAAGAATTTGCCAAAACTCAGAGAATATAAAGGAGCAAAAGTTTATTCAGCTAAAAGGAAACTAAGGTTCAGGGAATGTCTCTGTAGGAAAAGAGACAAGGAGAAAGGCCTGAAACACACCTGGACTGTCTCTTTTCACCTGATCTCTATGCATTAAAGTGTGTGCTGAGCTGTAAGAATTCTCCAGGGATAACAAGATGGAGGGTTTACTGATAGAGGGACATTTTAGGCTGGCATGGGTCCTAAAAACCAAGACACAGAAGGGGAGCAGGACCGGGAGGACATACCTCTGTTTTCTGGAAGAGATTATTATTTATCATTGTCTATGGCCTTAACTGGCACTAGCCAACTCTGATGCAGAATTTTACAACTTTCTGTGCTGTAAAATACTCCTTAGTCACCACCTAATAAAAAGTCTCTGTAAAAAAAATGCAGTAGTGATTTGAGTGAAATGAGTCAGACACAGAAGATTAAATATGTTAAGTATTATATGGTTTCTCTGATTTGGGAAACCCAGAATACAGGAATTCTACAGAACCACATGGTGTGACAGTGGGAGTTAGGAGGGGTGAGGAGGATGTGGGAGGGCCAAAAATGGGAAGGGATTGTAAAGTTGATGTGATATATATGTGCACAAGATACTTAAGTTCATTGTAAACATTTTAAAAAAATTGCAGGTGAAGAACTGAAGCAACAGGAAAATTGTGATCCCGAAGTACTCAAACCAATGAGAAAATGGGGTAGGGACCTGCATGGTAGAGAATAAACTACTTGTAATGGCTCTGGGTGTGCCTACCCAATAAGGCACCTATTCCTGCTCGACCTTAATTACAATTTTCCTTGTGCTGCATTTTACGTCTCTGAGGCCTTCCTTTGTTTTGGACAGGTGAATCAACTTCTCACACTACCTCAAAATAAAAATTAATGGTGAGGTGGGGCAGAGGACTAGGGAAGCAGCTCAAGGCAGAGGCCTTGAGTTCCAGCTCCAGAACTGGAAAAAAAAAAAAGTATTCTTGTTACCAAATTCAAGCCCATTTACTCACCACTTTAAAAGGGCCCAACCAATCAAGGACAAATTATTACGGCGAAGAAAGAGACGTACTTGGTAAGCCAGCAGGCCCAACAAGATAATGGACAAGCCCTCAAAGACTGTCCAACACAGGCTTGATGCTCCCTTATCTTCAGGAGGAGGCAGCTAGTGAAAGCTGGTATCTGCCAGTTTGTGCCAGTTAGGAGGAGGAGAGCAAGATTAGGGGAATTTCAGGTAAATTGATCAAGTGCTGCTGGTGATACAGAAGCTGCTTGGGAACTCATTTTAGTGATAGTAAAAATTAAAAGTGAAGAAACAGCACAAATCTGCAGGCAAATGCTTTAATTGAGGAGAAAAAGAGAAAGAGAAAAGGACTTTGTTTTGGGGACAGAGGGTTGAGCCCAGGGCCTTGGTACTAAGTTACATCCCCAGCCCTTTTACTTGTTTGGTTTTAACTTTGATTTTGATTCACTAAGTTGCTTAGTTGCCTAGGCTGGGCTTGAACTCTGGCTTCAGCCTCCCAGAGTTCTGGGATTACAGGCCTGAGACATGAGACTTGGCTGACATTTTCTTGAGACTTCAAAAGTGAAAGGTATTGTCATATTTATTCATTGCTGGGACAGAATACCCAACACTCACAACTTAAGGGAGGAAGATTTTCTTTGGCTCACTGCTTCAGAAGGTCTCAGTTCATTTATGGCAAAAGCATAGCTGGAGGAAAGCTGTTCACAGCATGGCAGACAGGAAGCCAAGTGAGCAAGGAAGGGCAGAGCTAGCATACATCCTTCCAGGTCATGCCCCAGTGTTCTGCCCCTTCCAGGTCAAGCCCCAGTGTTCTACCCCTTCTGACCAGACCCCACCTCTTAGTGGTACATGGTCCCATAGATACTCCACAACATCCAAATACATGAGGCTTCTGGGGGATATTCCAGATTCAAACTATAATATGCCACGCCTGGCCCTAAAAGACTCAGGTCCATCTCCTCCTGCAAAATGCATTTAGTCCTTCTCTAAGAGTTGCCAAAGTCGTCACAGTTCTAGCACTGCTAACAAAGTCTGTATTAGTTTGGGTTCTTTCAAAAGGCAGAATTTACAGATTTTTAATCACATAAAAGTCTATTAGGAAGGCTTACAAATCCAAGGATAAAGATGGTCCAAGATGGCTGCTCAGCCATGAAGTAGATCTCCCGCCTGGGACTACAGGTCAGCCGGTGAGGTGAGAGTCTGCTGTAGATCTCAGGTGAAGACCGAAGCCTGAAGATCGGCGACTGAAGAGCAGCGACGGGCAGACAGGCACAAGTCGAGACGGGAGCAAATCTGTGCTGACGATCTGCTATGTGTAGCAAGTCAGCATGCATAGACAATTGCGAAGCTGAGAGCTTTCCCAAAGGAAGAAGCTGTAACAATCTTCCCTCTTCCTCCCTTTTATACAGTTGGAGTTCCAGTTGGCCCTCCCACATCTGGTGGGTGTTCTTTTCTCATTGGCCAGTCCACAAATAACCCACACTCTAATCTAGACCAGTTTTTGATCCCCAGTCTAGGGTGGTTGACAAATCCTCATCCTAATGGAGGTGTGGGTCCTAATTCCCTCAAGTTGACACAATCCCTTCAACAGACACAATCTACCCCTTGTCAACTTGACAATCGGACACACCTCCTTGAAACATACTTCATTCCCAAGTACAACAGCTAAGGTAGTAATTACTCCTAACGTAGCACAACTGCACTGCATACAAATGGAAATGCAATGAATTTCTCCCCATGAGAAAGAACAAAGTTTCTCTTTGGAGAATATCTATTCTCTTGACATTCAGTTGCTTAACATCAGAGTGTAACTTCGCAAATTCCAATAATAACGTAATTTTTATATATATACACATGTACAGGCATAATGAAAAAAATCTGATTACAGTCCTCATGTAGCAGCTGGCCACATGGTTGTAGCTGATATTTATAACTACCTTCTTCTACTACCCATTCTGTATGTCCATGACCCTCAGCAAGTACTTCACCAAGTCTTGGCTCTTTCCCTGGCGGGGTGGCCCATACCTTCACTCCTGAAGGTTCTGAGCCACTTGTTATTTTCTCTAGATTGGGTTGTGTCAGTTTCCCATTGACTTTATTTTATTTTTTCCCCATTTATTGTTATGTATTAGGGCAACTTTAATAACAGGACATGATAAGACTGGAGGCGCCCTAAAGGATCTCCTGCAGTCCAAACATAATCTTCCTTGCCTCCACTATGGAGTATCATTCCAACTTCCCCTTGGTAGTCTGGATCAATCACCCCTGCTAACACTGTAACTCCCTTTCTGGCTTGCTGGTTCCATGGTACATGCAGGCCAAAATGACTAGGGGGAAGTCTCAACTTCCAGTTTAGTGGAATTGTTGCTGTGCCTCCTGGTACAAGACTTCCCCCTTCTGGACCTAAGACTTCTAGACCAGCAGAGAATGAGATTGCAGGGACAGGAAGTAGAAATTTTGTTAATACATCACTAGGGGTGATGGTGAGTGGTACCATCCTGGTCTCCATCCCTTGATTACTGGACCCATGAATCCTGGCTATGGGAGAAACAGTACCATGTATGGGTCACTGATTCAGAGCATACACAGCTTTCTGAAGAACCTTGCCCCAACCCTGCAAGGTATTACCACCTACTTGATGCTGTAATTGTGTCTTCAGAAGGCCATTCCATCATTCTATCAGTCCAGCTGCTTCTGGATGATGGGTAACATGGTAAGACCAGTGAATTCCATGGCCATGAGCCCATTGCAGCACTTCTTTAGCTGTAAAATGTGTTCCCTGGTCAGATGCAGTGCTGTGCAGAATATAATGGTGATGGATGAGGCATTCTGTAAGTCCACGGATGGTAGTTCTCGCAGAAGCATTATGTGCAGGAAAGGCAAATCCATATCCTGAGTAAGTATCTATCCCAGTAAGACAAAACACTGTCCTTTTCATGGTGGAAGTGGTCCCAATATGATCAACCTGCCACCTGGTTGCAGGCTGGTCACCCCAAGGAATGGTGCCATATTGAGGACCCAGTGCTGTTCTCTGCAGTTGGCAGAGTGGGCATTCAGCAGTAGCTGTAGCCAGGTCGGGCTTGGTGAGGGCAAGTCCATGCTGTTGAGCCCATGCATAACCTCCATCTCTGCCACCATGGCCACTCTGGTCATGGGCCCATTGGGCAAAACAGGGGTAGCCGAGGAAAGAGGTTGACTGCTCTCGACAGAAAGAGTCATCCTGTCCACTTGATTGTTAAAGTCATCTTCTGCTGACACTACTTTTGTTGAGCATTTACATGGGACACAAATATCTTCACATCTTCTACCCACGTGGAGACCTCTATCCACACACCTCATCCCCAAATATCTTTCTCACCAATCTTCCAGTTGTGTTCCTTCCATGTCCCAGACCAGCCAGCCAGACCATTTGCCCACAAATCAGTATATATTCGCTTATCTTGCCATTTGTTCTTCCAAGCAAAATGCACGACCAGATGCACTGCTTGCAGCTCTGCCCACTGTGAAGACTTTCCTTCACCACCGTCCTTCAGGGATGTCCCAGAGAGGGGCTGCAGTGCAGCAGCTGTCCACTTCCGTGTGGTGCCTGCATAACGTGCAGAACCGTCTGGAAACCAGGCCCTGCTCTTCTCTTCCTCTGTCAGCTGATCATAGGGTACACCCATGAAGCCATCGGTGCGTGCTGGGGGACAGAGGGCAACACAGCAGGAGTAGGCACCACGGGCACTCGAGCCACTCCTTCATGCAGTTTACTTGTGCCTTCCAGACCTGCTCGGGCCTGGTCACATATACCACTTCCATTTAATGATGGACTGTTGCTGCACACGTCCAACTTTATGACTTGAAGGGTCAGACAGCACCGAGTTCATTATGGACAGCTCAGGTCTCATGGTAACCTGGTGTCCCATAGTCAAACATTCAGTTTCCACTAAGGCCCAGTAGCAGGCCAGAAGCTGTTTCTCAAAGGGAGAGTAGTTATCTGCAGGTGATGGCAGGGCCTTGCTCCAAAATCCCAAGGGTCTCCTCTGTGATTCACCTATGGGAACCTGCCAGAGGCTCCAAACAGCATCCCTGTCTGCCACCAAAACCTCAAGCACCATGGGATCTGCTGGGTCGTATGGTCCAAGTGGCAGAGCAGCCTGAACAGCAGCTCTGGACCGGCTGCAGAGCCTTCTCCTGTTCCGGGCCCCACATAAAAGTAGCAGCTTTTCGCGTTACTTGGTACATTGGTCGGAGTAACACACCAAGTGAGGGATATGCTGCCTCCAAAATCCAAATAGGCCTACTAGGCATTGTGCCTCTTTCTTGGATGTAGGAGGGGCCAGATGTAATAATTTGTCCTTTACCTTAGAAGGTATATCTCTGCATGTCCCACACCACTGGACTCTTAAGAATATTACTGAGGTTGAGGGCCCTTGAATTTTGGTGGGATTTATTTTCCAGCCTCTGACATGCAAATGATTCACCAACAAGTCTAGAGTGGTTGCCACCTCTTGTTCACTGGGCCCAATTAGCATAATATGGTCAATATAGTGGACCAGTGTTGTACACTGTGGAAAGGCAAGACGATCCAGATCCCTTTGGGCTATGTTGTGACACAGGACCGGAGAGCTGATATACCCTTGAGGAAGCACAGTAAAGGTATACTGTTGACCTTGCCAGCTCAAAGCGAATTGCTTCTGATGGTCCTTATGGATGGGTATGGAGAAGAATGCATTAGCCAAACCAATAGCTGCATACCAGGTACCAGGAGATGTGTTAATCTGTTCAAGTAAGTAAACCACATCTGATACAGCAACTGCAATTGGTTCAACACCTGATTAAGTTACGATATAATCCACTGTCACCTTCCAAGATCCATCTGTTTTCTGCAGTGGCCATATATGGGAGTTGAATGGGGATGTGGTGGGAACTACCACCCCTGCATCCTGCAAGTCACTGATGGTGGCACTAATCTATGCAATCCTTTCAGGGATGCAATATTGTTTCTAGTTTACTATTTTCCTTGGTAAAGGCAATTACAACGGCTTCTATTTGGCCTTTCCTACCATAATGGCCCTCACACCACAGCTTAGGCAACCAATATGAGGATTCTTCCAAGTACTAAGGATATCTATCCCAATTATACATTCTGGAACTGGGGAAATGACTACAGGATGAACTTGGGGACCTATGGGGCCCACCGTGAGTTGGACCTTAGCTAATACTCTATTGATCCCTTGGCCTCCATAGGCTCCTATTTTAACTGGAGGTCCACAATGACATCTTGGATCCCCTAGAATTAGTGTTAACTCAGAATCAGTGTCTAGTAGTCCCAGAAATGTCTGATCATTTCCCCTTCCCCAGTGCACAGTTACTCTGGTGAAGAGCCGTAGGTCCCTTTGGGGAAGGATAGGAGAAATATTGACATTGAAACTCTTTGATAATGCATCAGGGTCCTTCCTCAAGGGGACCCGGCTTCCCCTTCATTCAAGGGGAACTGGGTATGTAAACTGGCTCAAGTCTGGAAATTGATTGAGGAAACATGCTTCTTTATTGCTACTATTTGAGGCAGCTGTTTGCTTAGTTGCCCTAGAAATCTTTTCTCTATATAAATTTAACAAAAATTTGGTAAGTTTTCCATCTATTTCACTTCTTGGTACACCATGACCGATGAGCCAATGGCACAGGTCCACACGTGTCAGCCCATTCCAATCACTACTTTGCCTCTGCTGTACATTACAATAAGTATATCCACCCTGCCACCCCTATATGCAATAAAACCCAAGCCACTTAGTTGTAGTTGTGCGGCTGCCACTCCCACTGGTTTGGCATACAGAGAAGAGCGACAACAGGGCACTTCAAAGGTGCTGGTGCTCCCCTCACCAAATGGTTTCTTAAAGACATAGTGAAGGGTACCTGGTCTGGACCCTCCCAATCTGAATGAGTTGAATTCATCTGGCAGATCCACTCCAGCATTCCTGTTTCCCTAAGCCTTTGAATACCCTCCTCAACGGTGAACTAAGGAAAATCAGGTATTTCCAGGTCAATCATAGCAGGCCATCTTTTAATCCATATTTCTGCCAACCAACCGAATAAACTATTAGTACCTTTCCTACCTTCACGAGCTATGACATTAAATCCTGAATCCCTGCTAATGGACCTATGTCAAGAAATTCAGACTGGTCCAGATGTATATTCCTTCCACCATTGTCCCACACCCTTAAAATCCACTCCCATAATTGTTCCCAGACCTCTGCTTGTAAGAATTGCAAAATTCAAGAAGTTCCTTAGAGGTGTATCGCACCACCTCATGGGTGGTACTGTGGACTTTGCCCTTAGGGGCTTTCTGAGACTTAACCCTGTTTGTTTGCCTAGAAGAAAAGATAGGTGGGTCCTCAGGCAGGTCCTGA